>JAOEHX010047296.1:8092-25911 GCA_025448015.1 Bolborhynchus lineola | reverse complement strand
GCACTGGAATGGGTTGCCCAGGGAAGCTGTGAATGCTCCATCGCTGGTGGTGTTCAAGGCCAGGTTGGACAGAGCGTTGGGTGGCATGGTTTAGTGGGAGGTGTCCCTGCCCATGGCAGGGGGTTGCAACTGGATGATTTTAAGTTCCTTTTCAAGCCTAACTATTGTATAATTCCATATATGAGGCTTTGTTACAGTCTCAATATCTATGTGAAGATGCTGAATTACACTGAGTATGTAAAATGCTGGACAAATGATCAGGGAATTATGCAGTCATAATTGTATAATGCTAAGAAACTACAACTAAGAAGATACTAAAAAATAAGAAAAGAGTTTTATGGGACAGACATCCTAGGTCACACTGTGTTACTGTAGGGAATATTTGCCTAGTAGGAGTTGTTGTATGGCCTCTATAAGGGTGTTGTTTTGTCTTGGTGCCTAAACACTACATCCCTGGTGATGTGTCTGGGTTTGGTTTTCATTGACAGTAGAGCATTGAGGTAGTTTGATGATGTTATTGAGGGTTTCTTACAACCTGTGGGATATCCATACTGTGGTCAGGTGATTTGTCCAAAGTCATGTTGGTAGGTGAACTTTGGCCTTTAGAGTAAGACTAAATTCTGATGCTGACTTGGTGGTTTTAGATGGGCAGCCAAAATTTTTACTTGTAGAAAATAGTGGCTTTCCTTTGGAAAGGAAGAGTGGTTATGTTAATGTATACTTTTTTCTCTTCTTGTTTTTAAAGGTGTGGTACTGGACTTCCTGTTGAAGGGTGGAGATGAAGGCAGGTATTTCCTGCTTTCCAGGCATTTGGGTGTCATGTTTTCCTGTTGCTGTTATTGTTTTTGGCCTTATGGAGTATACTTCTTATTCTATGCTGCTAGTTTTAGGTTGGCTGAACACTAACTGTATCGAACTGGAAATACCAGGGATAATGGAGCAAGAACACAGAACTTGCCTGCTTCATTGGTGGCTTTAATGTCTGATTTCTGTCTTGGTTTTGTACTCTTGCCTTATGATGCTAAGTTTCAGAGATTACTGTTGTAGAGAATGAAGTTTGTGGAAAAACACTGAGAGAGTCAAGCAGCAGGATTTCAAGTTTCTTGCCAGATGAAATGATACGGGTTTTCTGAGTTCTGGCTGTTGTGAAGAGTTGAAATAACACAGGAAGAGGAGAATGTTCAGAAATCTGATTTAAAGTAGTATTGGCAGGGCATAGCCAAAGAAAAGTGTTATTGAGCCATGCCCAGATAGGTTCTTGGGGGTACATCCAGGCCTCTAATGCTGCTTCTGTTGTGAACTTCCAGCTTTAACACTTAGAGTATTAACCAGTCTGGATGCAAATGGTTTTTTCTGGTTTGCATGTAACAAAACAAAATTGTCAAAGCAGATAATAACGAATTTATTGGTTTTCCTTTAATGTTTATTATTTACTCTGACATTAAGATTGGAGAATGATGAATCAAAGTACTTGAACAGGATTTTTTGAGGAAACTGGGGAATTTGGGATTCTTCTGCAATATTTGAGTGATAGCAATTCAAACCTTACCTTTGCCTATTCTTCTATTGATGAGACAGATTCTCAGGATAGAACTGACTGTCCTGAGACTTGATTCTGGGCAGTATCTAAGAAAAGAAATAGAATATAAATACAAAGTAAATACTTGAAAGTGTCACAGCAGTTTGGTGAGGAAGACTGAAACTTGTAGGAAGAGTTGGTGTCAGTCAGTAGTAACTGATAAGTTGAGAAGACCTGACTTTGAAGGCAGGCTTCAGCTTCAGTTCCTGTCTCTCCTAAAATGGTAGTGGCAACTCCTTTCATAACGATCTTTAGCTGAATGGCTTTCCTCACAATTGGGGGATCTGGCATGAGCCTGCATTGCAGAATTTCTCTATCTGAAGTTACCTGTTGTCTGAAAAGATGAATGGTTACTGTTCAGACAAAGCACTTGTAAAGTGTTAATTTCTTACCTCGGAAAGAAACTAAACAATCATGAGGAAGAGTCTAGGAAGCTGTTAATGCTGAAGACTTAGCATGACACCGGTGCAAGCAGCTGAGGGCTTTCTTAGCAAGCAGGAAAGAAAAAATTACATTTCGAAGAAAGAGAGGAAAAAAAGAAAACCCAAACCAAACCCACATGATTAAAATAACCTGCTTAGTAGGACAGTTTCCTGTGCTCTACCAACAGATTCATTGTTGATGCTTTGAATAGTCTGCATTCAGACTCTCCAAGTTGGCAAAAGTATAAAATAACAATTTTTAATTGAACTAAAAGGTTCTGCATGTACTGCTTTTGGTCTTTAGTGTTCACTGGTAGGTTTTAATTTTAAAGCCCCCCCAAACCAACAACCAACCAAACACCCCACCCCCAAACCACAGCCTGGGATTATTTCACTAATGTAACTTGAAAGCTGGCTCTTCCTTACAGAAAATTAAGATTGAGTGGTTAATGTGACAGTTAATTTACTGTAATGCTAAGTGTTGATCTGTAGTAAAATCTGTGTATATACGTCATAAAAATGTGTTGGTCTGATTATAAGTATTGTACATGCAAAACCACTAATGGAATTATTGTAATACATTTTCCATTATTTTAAAGTTAGAATATTCTATTAGGGGAATGTACTTGCCTAGACAGACACTGTGCAACAATGCAAACATATTCCTTATTTAGATATTTGAATGGCATATTGTAACTCTTATCATTACGTTACTTTCCAGGGTGAGCAGCAAGAAGAAAATCAAGCTCTTGCATAAGAATACTGGGGCAGTTTTGGTCCATTTTGATTTTGCTGTGAGGGTATTGTGAGCTGTAAAGGATTACTGTAAGTTGTAGTATGAAATCCCATGTTACTTGTTGAACAGCACATTAAACTTAATAACCTCAAGTTTTATTGTGTTTATGCTAGCATTAATAAAGTGTGTGGAGTAGATCATTTCACTGTGAGAGTCTGTATGTAGATCTCTGAAGGGCAGCAAGAAACAACAAGCCAAAATGCTGGTAGATCTTGCTCAAGCTTATTCAGAATTTATTAACTTCCTGTAGGTTTTGTTAATGAAAAAGTTCCTCCCATTTTATTTAAAACTCATAGGGTTAAAACAGACGAAATATTCTGGTAGCAGTTGCAGCATCAAGCATGCTTCCATCCCAGATGTGTTTCCTGGAACGCTTTTTTTAGGGAGCAAATTTAACATATCCCACATCCTGGAAGGTATTCTTGCAGTTTATTGGTGCACTTAAGAATGATTGGTAAAAATACTGAACTACACAGTGTGTTGTGTTAGTGCCTTCTAAAAAATGAGTACTCAGTATCAGCTACTACATCAGTTATCTAAATATATTTCATTATTGACTAATTTGATCTCTTGAGTTGGCTTTTGGTGCTACAAAAGCTGATACATGATGCTTCTTAATTATTTTCTTCTCTTAACAAAGATGAAATGAATGTGGAGAACTTTTAGTAACTGAAGTTCAATAGAATAGTGTTGGCAGTTCTGAATGTATTCTGTAGTTACCAAGTATGGGTAATCCTGGCAAGTTTTTAACTGAGAAATTGTGAAATGAGCATGACTTTATTCGATATATGTTTGTCAGAAACTCCCAGGCTTCTGATTTCTGTTTTCTTTAACCACACACGTTCATAACCATTTAGGTCTTGGTCTTAACACTATTCAAGCCAGCTGGGTTTTCCCATAAGCTTATATTAGAACAGCCTCTCTCTGTGGAGGAATTCCCCTGCTTAGGTCATTACACCCAACATTCAGTTTCTTCAATGAGCTGTGTCACCTGCTATAAGAAGCTGCTGCTTTGAACTATTCTTTTGTTGCTTTTGAAGTCTCAAGATTCACTGTGTTGCCATACTAACAATCTATCTTTTGCCAAATGTTGTACAGATAGCTCTTTAAAATAAAGCAGAGAAGATGAAGTTTTCTCAAAATGAAAATGCTACTTCCAATGCCCTTCTGTGTTCTGTCTTTGCTATGTACCCTTCAGATTTTTCTTAGACCAGTAAGCAGTCATTCATGTCTGTGACTCACTTTGGCTCACAGACTACAACTGGTGGCACTAGTTGTCGGTGAAGTGTCTTTCAGTGCTCTCAGATCTATTTTTTTATTGTCAATGTCCTCAAGGGAAGAGGACTCAGCCTTCAGTTTTCCTCCAAAGTATACAAGATCGTAGAGGAATCTGCAACTGCAGTAGCTTATTTCAGTAAGGAGCTCTGCCTTTCTGTGGCATTTAAGCACCATCTTGTCAGCCTCTTTCAACCTAGTTCTTGCGCCTTTATAAATGCACAATAAAAATATTTACATTTAATGACCTATTTTTGTGGAAGTAAACTTAATACTGTGAATACGTGATGTGTTGAGGTGCGCTTGCTATCTAGAATTACTAGGAGAACAATTATTTGGTGTGTAGTACTTCAGTATAGTATGATTCAGCCCATACTGATGTTTCCCCCGAAAGCTCTCATAAGACTAGCACTTCATGCACAAGAAAAGTCAAGAGAAAAGCAGACTCTGAAAAAATTCCTTTTGTAATGACGTATTATGTATGAATAATATATTTTGAGTTGTTATATCAATATATGCTCTTGAACATCTAACTTCAGTAGAACATTAGTTCTATTTTAATATTAGTATTTTCCAGTCAATGTTGCATACTAGTGAATTGATGATTCAGAAACAAGATTCTTATTTCTGCCAAGAATATAGCAAGAGCAATGGCTGTGCTTGTGTCAGAACACCTGAGGAAGTTTCTCTACACTTACGGAAATCGCTGAACTTGGATATACCCAAATGTCAGGACTAAATCAATAGGAATTTGCACTGTTATTCCAATGATACGTTAAGAATACACGCATAGAATTACTTTAAGCAAAATAGCTGGCTTCTTGGCAATACTGAGTATAGATTTCTGACCTAAGTGATATGAAAATAAGGACATTTTCTGTATGCATGTATAGCGAAAGGCAAATAGTGGCTGTAAATACACAGAACTCTTTGTGTGTGTTTTTCATGTGACTTCACTGTCCCAGTTGGTTTCCTTAGAACTGTGGATCTATCAGACCTTTTGAAATGTATCTAAGTATGTAATCTGGGAAACTTCCATCCAAACAGGGATGGGTTTTGTGCTGGAACTGAAATTTCAAACCATTACCTAAACAACTGATGTTACCATGCATCACTTTTCATACTATTAATTTTGTATTCTATTTTGCCTTTACAAGAAGTAATGTAGTAAAATCACAATAATTATGACTGTGCTCAACTCAGTATTAAATGAAAGCTTCATAGTTTTGGGGTTTTTGTGGGGGGAAAAGGGTGTTCTATATTATGATTTACTTTAGTAGTAAAACCCCTACAAAATGTGAAAGAAATTTAAACCAGCTCTTGCAGCTTTCTGTGTGAAATAAGTAGTTTTGTCGATTGTCACAGACACCACTTGGGAGGGGGGATAGAACTGAGGTGAAAGGCTGTAGTAAATTACTCTACAAAACTGTTTCAGTGCCCTATTTTCTTACTATTTAGAATGGCTGTTTAATTCCTCAGCTCTTGTCTTACTCTGAATGCCTGTCTGTAAGGCTTGATCATGCAGTCAAAAGTTCAGGAGGCAGCAGAATGCTGCACCTAGACAAATTATTTAAGAATCTAACAGGGATGTAGCAATCTGGTTTTATTCTGAACTCTTCAGACTTGGTAGATCATCTTGTTCAAGTTATTTCTCTTTCCTCTTTTTTTTTTACCTTCTGGTAAAATAGGAGTAGATTTCAAATGTAACTTTTATGAGGCATGAGCTGTAAGAAAGATTTAATAGTATAAAATACTGTCATAAGTGTAATGATACCTGTCATCATTTTTTTAAGATATTCTCACATCGTGTGTCTTTTGGACTTCCAAATCAAGGCTCCCAAATGAGTTTCAACAATGTGTCATGTTAAGCATATTCTCATGAGTCACTGCTGAACGTACTGATCAGTAGATGGTAGAAGGAAAAATGCATCAAAGGAGGAATTCTAGAGGTGGGAGTAGTGAAGTTTCAGTTTGAGATTTGTAAATGAAGTGTGGGTTAGAAAAGAATGGTGAACCTGGATGTGTTCTGTGGGTTGAGTGGTTACCTGTCTCAGGACAAGCCTGCTTCCTCTCTTTTCTGATGGCTCAGCAGAAGCAGTTAATACTTCATCGCATTATAATTTCAGAGAGACTCCTCACCACTACAGGAGTCAAAGCTGTGGGTAGTGAGGATTCAACAGATAAGCTGGAAGCTCCTGAGATCAGATAGAGCTGATAGGTGTGAGAAGTCTGGCATCTCTGCCGCCTCACTGAGGTCATAAAGCAATACTTTCTTTTGTGCTTCCTGTGTTTATATGTAAAATTGATTGTATTTAAGATACCAAAACCAGTCCGCCTCTCAGTGATGCTTGTAATTGTGCTTTACATTGCAGTACTCAGTGTAGTTTTTTCTGTAGACTTAACTTAGGGTATCTAGACAAGAAGTGTGTATGAATGTGTATTACTATTATGTATGGTGCTTATAATAATCTTGTGTTTATAATAGTAAAAAAAGCCCTCAAACCACACTCTGGTGAATGTGCCCTGAATGTGCAATAGGTAGAGACATCGATCAACTAGGGTATCTCCTGTTGATTTATTTGATTGCTACAATTTTCTTAAAATGCCTTTTGAGACACCCAACTTAAAGTGTGCATTATTATCAAGACTTAGTTTTGTGTCGTAAATTGCCAACATCCCTATGTGTTTGAGCAGCCAGAATCACCTGCAAGTCAGGTGTTCTGGACAGATGTGTACTCTCCCCCAAAGTCATTTGTGTTCCAGGGCAAAGTAGAGGAGGGAAGAGCAAAGGAGAGAACAAAATTTGAATGGTGTTTAAATGACTGGAAACCTTCTGATGCTTTTAAATCAGTTTTTCTTACTCTTCATGGTTCTTTGCTATCCTGTATGCTCCTTGGATGGTTGGTCAACCTTGCTGTTTGTGAGCTTTGCTTAAACAATCATTTCAAAGCAGTTCAAGGGACCTGTTTTTCAAATGAAAATGTTCTGTAACACAGAGAGACAAGAAGTGCCATCTTCAGTAGCAAAAAATAAGATAAAAACCTATTGTAGTAGGATCTTACTGTTGTTTTAAAAATTCATCATATGATAAACTAAACCTAGTTTTGAGTGTGGTGCAGTAGCATTGGTCTTGTGATTCAGCTGTCGATCTGGGATGACAAACTGAATCTGTACAGAGCAGCTGGGATACTTCTTGTGCTGTTTCTAATCCCAAAATAGATAAAACTACTTGTGGATAGCAAGAGCAATATATTTAATATATACAAATTACTTGTCTTTTCCAAAAAGGCAGCCAAAAGTACAGGTTGCAGTAGGTGGTTCTCACAGGTGACAATGTTCCCTGTCTTTTCACGTGCTGATGTGTGATCTCATCACTAGGAGCTTGGACAAGATTAGAACACAAATATCTCAACAGTCTGCACTTTGGTTGTGAGCTGTTATACACATTAAGACAGCTGTGGAGGTAGCAGCAGGAGTGGTTTTCTGTATGTATAGAAAATGTAACCATTCTGTAATTCATGTAGCTGTTGTCTACCTATATCTAGAGTAGTCCTAAATCAGCATTTCTAAAAGCCTGGTCTTATGATAAAGATTTGTATAACTTTATTTCAAGATTTATCAATGTGGTGTAAACCTACATACAGAAATAAGGGTGGGGGGTTTTGGACTTTTTTATTTTCATTTTAAAGACAGCTTCCAAAAGCCATAGCCAGAAGAAGATCCTTAATCAAAATCTAAAAATGCTCTTGTGAACGTACACAGTGTTCCTGTAAGCTTTTCATAGCAAGACCGTGTGCTTAGTGCAAGGTTGTGTTTCAGGGTAACAGGAACACGGGAGTCTGATGTGTGTTTGTAACGGGAGGCCAGGGTTCGCATTTCAGCAGCGCTGCTTGTGCAGCTGCTCTGCTCCCCTGTGCTCCCTCTGCATTGATTCCAGTCTCACCATGACCTCTGATAGCACACACACTACTGGGTGAGTCCAGGTGGTAAACTGGACATGGGAACTCATCACCCTCAAAACGGTATTGCCATTTTTCTTCGTTCCTGTCACTTCTTTCAGCTGGTTTGTCTCTGTCGTACAGACATCTGCTGGCACAACGGGAGGTGCTGTCAGGATGGGCGCTTGTGGTGATCACAGGAAGGGCACTACCACTGCAAACTTGCTATTTGATTGTTGGCTAAATATTTATCTGTGATGTGAAATACCTTTTAACCTTGTAGTAATTCATAAAAGCATTGAGGAAAAAGCTGATCCGGTTATATAAAATATTATGTCAAATTATACTGGGATTTTAGGCAAATAATACCTACTTTCAGTGACACAATTAGGAATTAGAAATAGGATATTAAGAGTATAACTTAAAATTATGAGCTTGAGTTTTTAAGAATAAAAACTAGAATGAAGGAGAAAATGAAAGTTTGAGGATACATTTTAAACTCCTTTATTTCCAATTCTGATGTCTTTTTGATATTAGGTCTTTGTTGTGTAAAATGGCAAAAGTGAGTTCCAAAATACAATGCAGTGTTGATGCATTTAATGCTGTAGTAAAACCATGAATTCTCAAAGAGGGGAAGTGTTGTATTTAAAAATCTGTATTGAGGATTGGGACTGTGTGTGAAAGATTATTAGATACAATGTGTTCCTGTTTTGGATGTCCAGTGATTCCTTCTTCTCTTTTGCCTACCTCTAATCTTATTACATTCAGTTATGGTTTCTGGGGGATGAATGCACTGTGTGCATCTTTCTTGTGTACTAAATGCCAGCCTCAGGAATTACTGTAACTCTTCTATTGCAAATAACAGCCTTTTTTTGTCTTTCCCTACAAAGGAAGAAAATTACCAGAGTGAGATTTTCAGCTGTGTTTACACTTCCAGGTTTGTGGAAAGATGGACAGAACCACAGATGTCTGATTTACAGAAAAAGTTGAAAATCTGTGAATGGAAAATGCTATCTGTAGGAGTAATTGTAGACTGTTACTGCTGTTAATTATAGGAAGCATGTCCTTATCTGCATTTTGCTTCTTTGTTTAATCAAACTAGAGGAGAAATGCAAGAATTAGAATGTGTATATCATGTGACATTGGTTGTACAGGGGCTATTAGAGATTTAAAAAGCTTCCGTGATGGTATGTCACCAAATGGAGTACATGTGGGTATTGTCATACTAAAGCAAGCACAATTGATAATGGTGCCTTCCAAGCTTGTCCAACCTGAGTGGCCAAAGATCCCTCCTTTGGAATTAAAGTAGATCAACATTTTTATTAAAAGTTAGAAGAAGTAAAACACACACACGCAAAAAACCCCAACCTGCCCAAAGGTCAGTCACTGACCCAAACGTGCAAATAAAATCATTACTGGTGAGCTCTGTAACAGAAAATGACAAAGTAAACATGTTGAATTACTTGTCATGGGTCAGTCTGCATAATTGTGCTTACATCAGTTTGGTTCCATCAAATAGCTTCTTGCTAAGTGTTTTCTGGGGAGGAAAAAAAAAGCTTTATTAAGCAAAATAAAGGCAATTTGAATGAAAAGTGCCATTAGGGATGTGATGGGGAAAATACAAATGGTCCCTTGAAACTGATTAGTTGAAAGTTAAAAATTCAGCTGAATCCATGGAGCCTGCCAACACACTAATTAAACCACTGAGTTGTTGGCTTCGTATTAACTGAGCTCTTCAAGCCATCTACCAGCACAGCCACAAGGAAATGAAAGCAGTCTGCAGTGCAGGGTTTGTGTGGCAGTTCCATTTACAGACATGCTCTAAAATTAATATTTTTATGGAGAAAAATATCTTGCAAAATTATTTTGAATTAGGAATGTCGATGGTGATGTGTGAAAATCATCTGATTTCAAGTTTGTGCCCTTGGGAGTTGCAGCCTACTATTTCAGCTCTACTTCTACTCCCATTTTTTTTCTTTTGTTTGTATCTTAAGATCCTGTTAGAAATAGCTAGATTTGCTTTTTCTTCCCCATATTTAGTTTTTATGGATGCTATATTAGCATCTTGTATTTTTGGTAGTAAACTGCAATGCTTTTGTACTCGGTGAGCTTCAAGTTGCATAAGCAAGTTATGAACAGGTTGTAAGACCAAAAAGGTTGATGCTGTGATACACACTGTGTAGTTGATGCATGTTACAGTGTCTTTTCTAGTGCTATAGTCCTTCCTCAGAAAGGCTATTTTTATAATTTTATTATTGTGGGGATATACATTACCTGTATATAAATGCTTCTATTCATGTTAGCATTCTGTGACTTCTGCTGAGACCACTTTATACTTCTATTGTTTTGTTTTATTTCACAAGCAACTTCATTTTCCCTGACCCATCTTTGCATCTTTCTTAGCTATTTAATAACAAGCAATGCAGAATTAGATGTTGCTAACGGATGCAACTGTACAAATTACAAGTGAATTGTTTCAGATCCTTGTTCTGTTTTGTTATGATCCAAACGGGCAGTTCCTGTTGCCTCACAAAGTGCTGTACAGTAAACATCACTTGAGAACATAGGTAAGAAACTTCATATCCTGGTCACGATGGGGTTGTTCATTTGCTATTTTGAATATAGTCTCTTGTACCATTCATTTTCTGAAAATGAAATACAAATAGAAGAGTATCATCAAATTAATCACACACTAATTCAAAACAAACAGAGGTAGAGATGAGCTTTGAAGAACTTGAGTCCTCAGAGGAGAGGTTCATTCCTCTGTCAGCTGGATGTCTGTCAGCAGTTAACCATCTCTTAAGCATTCATGGCTTTCTGAGCACAGACTTGGGTGGCTGTTCTCCAACACACCTTCTGTCGTGGTCCTGACTGGTGAGACTGATCTTCAGTTTTCTGCTCCGGATCATGCTATTTCAGTGACTCTGTGTTTGCATTCCAACAGAAGGGAACTATTCTCCTCGTGGTGTTCTGGTTTTCCCTTAGGGACTAACCTTTACAGCCGTTATTATGCGTGACCAAGGTGAAAGTTTAGAAGTGACATCCTTCTGCCTCAATTTTCTATTTATAGTAGGTCTAAATTGGTTTTCGTTGGTGATTCATTGGAAGTTTCATTGGTTCTCAGAAAAAAATCTTTTCTCAGAAAGATTTTGGTATTCATATTTGGACAATATTTTTATTCCTAAAGGTAGGAAGCACTCTGTGCTGTCCCTTCTGTACTGCCAGGCATGTGAAGATGAATCTTGACAGGACTCCTATGCTGTCCTGTTAGAAATGCCTGTAGTTCTGCCCTGCTTTTGGAGGTTGCTTGAACACCTCATGGTTTGCACAGGACACAAACACACTCAGTCCAGCACAACATTTCTTTGCTTGTTTTTCCCCCTATATTATTTTAGAGTGCTTTTTTTTGTTGTTCACGTCATTGACGTAGTCTTTTAATTTTATTCTCAACATCCAGTTTGGGAGAAAATAATCAGTTAATTCCTCCACATCCACATTTCTGCAGGTCTGTTTTCTTTCTCTGGCTGCCCATAGAGAAATTGGTTTACAAGAAGAAACTGTTCATGTGTTCCCCTGCCCAGAAGAAGTTAATGGTGTGACTTTCCTCTCTCTCAATCTTTGAATGCTTTGATTTGTTTGGGGGAGTATATGTAAACTTAAATAAGTTTCACAGAAAAAACATATATGACAACCCTTCTGAATATTTTGAGATACATTAGGGACATGAGAATGTCTTTTGGGTCAGGCCTGAGGCTTACTGTGTTATCTTGTCTCTGTATTCAAGAAAGAGAGATTCGCAGCCAGCTTCATCTTATGTCAGTTTTACAAATGCCACTACAGGCAAGACCAGTTTTTGCTAGCTTCTGTATAAGCAGAGAAATGAGGTGGCCCTTGTACTGTAAGACTTCTAATAGGGGTAGAAAATTTACTATTTTAACTTGTTCAGGCTTTGGCTATGTGATTGAAAATAATAATGCTCAATACTTTATATGGATATGAAAAGTAGGTCTGCTGTCCTTTTCCTTGCAGGATTGTTCTGTATGTGCTTTGAATTCACCCAATTTTCTTACAGAAATCTTAAAATATCTGTTATGGAACATGAGGTTGTTCCCACTGTGCTTTTGCCTTGTTACTTCGATAACATTTGTCTCTACTGAAAATAATTGCAATTTCTTAACCTTTGTGTAATAGTGTTTTCATACCTCATCATCTCAGTAACTCGGCTCTGAAATTTGCTTAGTTGTGTAGTTATCCTTTTGGACAGAGTAAGAAGTCTATCAGAGAAGACAGCATGAAGAGAAATACATCTGGTTTTTTACTGTTGTTGTTTTGGGTTTGGGGTTTTTGTTTTGCTTTTTGTTGGCTGAGGGAATGGCATTGATTTTACAAACGGAACCAAAAAGTCCAAACCAAAACCAAGCTGATTTTGATAAGTTTCATTTTTCTCCTCATGAAACGACAACCCTAAAATAGAACTCTCTGTCATGAAAAGAATATTTAAAAGTATGATTTTCTCATTGATGATGTTTATTTTTTTACACGTGGTACTGGTTTTATTTTGCCTTTGGTTATCTGTTTCATTTAGGTTATTCACATTTCTCTCATTCCTGTCTGGTTTTGATTAATATAAATCATTTTGTCATTTACTCATTGCCTACCCTATCTTACACTCTCCACTCCCACTTGCCTGCTGCTTTCTGCCAAGCAAACTACAACTTCTGGTTTTGTTGAAGTGGCATCTGCTGTGTATAATGGTACCGCAGCCGTTACCTCCTTCGGATGCCTGAAACATCTCTTCCAGATAAGCTGGACTTTGGCAGCTTAAGCTGCTTCTTTTTCTTTGCAAGGTTTAGTTTATGATACTGTATCATAAAGGTATGTGATGTGGGACTGCAAAAAAAGGAGACTGGAAAATAATTACTCTCAAAATTAATTAAGAGTAAAAACCTTTCTGTCTTGGTGAATAGATGGTGTGTTCTAGTGGGGCTGTTTCTCTACAAGAGTGCCAGCCTTTCTTTGGTTTTGTGGAAGAATGAACCTCTAATGGCAAAAAAAGAGGCAAATGTACGTGAAGACAAATCTTACAGTAGGATTGTGCTTATATGGGGTCGTAACTGGTAACGGTAGTACAGATGAGCAGTAAAACCAGAAAGTGTTGCAACTGGTAAGCTTCAGTTTCATTATGCTTCTGGACTTCACAGTGGTAGAACTCTGTTCTTTAGAAATGCGTGATAAAACATTAAAAATGCTTTTGAACCATCAGGTACAATTTTCTCTGAGGTGTTAAGATTTTAAAACAGAAGCGTGAGGAATAATTGACAAGGCTCAGGCGCCATGCAAGGCTGAAATGCGAAGTAACGGGGGTTGCGTTTCCAGTTACCACAGAGCAGTGCTGCTGCGGCTTCTGAATCTCCTCCTGTGCCGACAGGGTTTAGCACTGTTGAGGAGCAGCCTCCTCTGAGGGTGGGTGTGATGCTTCAGTTGAAGGCGTGAATTTGTACTTTCAGTGTCTGCTGTTGCTGGAAGCAAACCGCTGCGGGCTTTATCCCTCAGTCAGCGAGCCCCCTAGAACCGCTGCGGGCTTTATCTCTTGGTCACTAACTGAGCCCCCGGGCTGTATCCCTCGGTCACTAACTGAGCCCCCAGAACCGCCGCAGGGCGAAGGCCTCTCCTCACAAAGCTGGCTGTCCGGCCCAGGAAAGCGTGCGCTCGGCGCGGCGGGGCGGCCGGAGCCATGCCGCAGCACGCCCTCCGTGCCCCTCGCCTTCACCCGAGCCGCGGGGGCCTCGCCGCGGGTACAACCCCGCCTCGGGCCGGAGCAGGGCCGCCACGACCCGCGGGGAGCGCTGGGTAAAGGGCGGGAAGCGCGCGGATCGCCTCAGGCGGGCGGCGGCGATGTCGCCGGGGGAGCTCGTGCAGAAGTGACTTCCTTTGTCTCCGGGGTCGGTTGTACACGAACAAGTGACTGCTCGAGGTTAGGTAGGTGGGTTTGCCCTCCACAGTTCCTCTTCCAAGAAACCAGTGTTCATGTGGATGCGTTAGGCGTTCTTAGGAGCATTACACTTTCCAGCCTTTCCATAGAAAAAAAAAAAAGCCTATAAAAATTAACTTTTGAGGTACAGCTCTTAATTTTCTCCTTTTAATTTTAAAGTCACTTCAAGAATTGGCTGGGTTTGTAACTAGGGAGCTGCACCCCATCCCGATAATTTTCTATTAATACTTTGAAGGAGTTACATGATGCTTTTCTAATACTTCCCCTTGAGCAAAATGCATTTTTGAAAAAAAAAAAAAGTCCCAGCAAGAGTCCCACTAAGTTTTACACACATCGTTAAATTTAAGTATGTAAAGAGCTCCAGTATGCTTTTGGAGATAACCTAAAAATGTGGTTGTGTATGGCAGCATTTTTGAGGCTGTGTTGGAGGAAGTTGTTAGTGCTTTCAAGGGTCTTCTCACCTATTAAATAGGAAAAGATACGTGCTTGTCAGGTGCCGGGATATTGATACGTGCAGTTTTCATTTGGCTGTGCAGGTGTTGGTATTTGAAGTGCTTATCTTGGTAAATCATGTCTGAATGTTACTGAGGAGTGGTTTTGCCAATTAACTTTGTAGGGTTTTGTTTAACAAAAATCAAATCTCACTGGAAGCGTGTGACACTTGCTGCAATAAAAAGATTGTGGATAGCTTCTAATGGCTTTTAAAAGCTGTTTAATGCTGGTTGTGTCAAAGTAAGCAATTAGGGTCACTTAATCTACTTGATTATTCATCAATTTCCTCTAGTAGTATTCCATGCTTTTGGATACGGGAAAATGTGCATCTTGAGAAGGCTGCTTCACTGCTTCGTAGCCCTCAGTACAGAGTGCATGTATGTAATAAGAAAACCAAATAAAGAAAACATGATCATATGATAGTTTACGGCACAAGCGGGCTGTAAATGAACACCCTTGTGTTGCTATAGCTTCAAGAAAAAATGAGCATGTCTAAAAATATGTAGTCATTTAAAGCAAATTGGTCAAATAAAGCAGTATTAATGGATTAGACCTTACACAGTCCTTACGCATTTGTGTTTAAACTAGGTCAGATTGTTTTAAGTTTAGATGATGTGCATGAGATTTGCTTATTCTTTATTTCTGTGATGCTGCATAATTCCATGTGGAGTGGTAACAGTAGGCTTCTTAGTAAAGATGTGGAGGAGTGCAGTGGGTGCTTTGAGACCTCATATAGTGTCAGTGGCAACTGCAGCAACTTGGTGCCTCAGAAGATTGTTTTGGTTGGTATCCTGAAGCCGTAGTTGTGTCCTCAGTAGTTATGGTGGATGCAGTGTAAGCTCAGCTTGTAGGAAAGAAAAATGTGTGGAAGAGTAGGTATGTGTTGTGCAGCTCAAAGATCAGGACCAGGGTATGGCCAAGGAATGATTTCCGGGGAACCAAGACACCCAGAACAGTGTGACACAGCTCTGTGTAAGTTGTTCTGCTACATCTACCTGTCTTGTCTCCTGCTTTGCCCAGCAGAGAACAGAATGGCAAGTGGGCAGGTCATACTGACCTGTGACTGCACAATATGGTGTGGTCACTAAGTGGCTAAATCCACAGCAATTTAGAAAAACATGGGCAGAAAGATCTCAGCTGTCCTCTTAAAAGGAATATAGTTTCTGACAATGGAATTTGGTGTTCGCTCTATGGTGTTGGCAACAGAAAAGTCAACAGACTTTCTGATGGTGTTCAGTCACTTTTTTTAGAGTAGCATATACTGACGGTTGGACACTTGAAGAGTAATTTCAGTCTGTACTGCAAAGCTGTTCAGCAGTCTGTGTCAATAGCTGTGTTCTCTTATGCTGTTCTATCATGAAAAGAACAGGAAGGTGTATCAGCTTTGTGCATTTAATACTGGATGTTATTAATAAATTAACACAAATTAACAAAGTTGTGATTCGCATAATAGAAGATGTTATGGTTGTGTTAATACCTTGAACTTCTGCAAACTGAGCAGCCATGAGAGTGGTGGGAAGTGCTGCTGGCCAGATGGGAATTCACCTGGATGCTCTCCCAGTCTGCTGCTTTCTTTCTCCCTTCAGGCGCAAGGGAAGTTTAGGAGACGGGAATCTATGGGTAGCTCTCAGCTGGTGTAACCTTCAGGATCCCTAACTGGCTGATAGCGAAGCAGGCACAACATTTCTATAGTTGCAGTGGAGCCAATGGATAAAAAAAAGCTGCGAATCAGGGAGTCATAACTAGCTTTCTGATGCTCCACATTTTCTGTGCCAAACATATGTTGGGATAGAAGAAAGTCTGATTCTAAATACCAAAGTGTGGGCAAGATTTAACTAAAGTTTTCTGTAAAAGCAACCAAAGCTCTAAACTGTTGCTATATTTTGCTGCATGCAGTGTGCATATGTGATTGTATAAATGGACTTACCCAGTACAGAATTTGTGTTGTAGCTGCTGCTAAGAAGTGCTGTTACAATCCCAAGGGTAGAAATCTGGTTTGTCATAACTCTGCAGGTAGCAAGCATCATGTTCTGTGCTTAGGCATACATAAAATATTTCTACAGATCTGCTGACTCAAATGTGCAAACCCAAAAGTTTGAATTCTAAATGTACTACTGGATCTTTGCTAGCAAGTTGTGTGGTTTTGTCAGAAGCATAAAAATGGGTTTAGAGATGATTTTCAATTCCTGTAGAGCACTGAATAAAAGATTTAAATGTATTCTGAATTACTAAGTAGCAGTGAGCTTCAGTGCTATAAGAAAGCCCAAATAAACAACAAAAAACCCTTCTAAACATAAAGTGTTTGAGAATACAGTAAGGCTATCTATCTGGGCCTTTGAAGTGTTTGCAGGTTTTACATTTGTATATATACAAAAACGTTTTAAAACCCTCTCCACAGATTATAGCCAGAAGTGTTTCTCAGTTTTTTACCTCTCCTTTCTGACAGGATGCCTGGTCCTTGTGACAGCCAGAGCGGGGCTCGGAGGCAGTGTGGGGAGACTTGGAGCAGGTAAAGTGTTTTGCTTGCGAGTGCTACGTTTGACAGCTGAGTACAGTTAACGTCTTTTGTGGCAGCGTGTTCAGGTGAGGCACGGGTGTGGGTTCTCACCGGTGTTTCCGTGGTGCTTTCTCTTGTGACTGGGGGCAGAGGGTGGCCGCACCACTTAAGGCCGGTTTGTTTTCCTTGCTCTTTTGTGCCCTAGTTCCTGTGAGGAAGCGAGAACTAAAGCCGAGTGAGGTGTGAGCACTGCCTTACTTGGAAGTTCTAAATGTAAAGGTTCATACTTGTTTTACGGATGTTGTAAATCTCATCGGGGAGTCACCTCCAGCTTTTAGCTAAACCGTGGGAGTCTCCCATGCTCATGATGTGTCAGACCTCTTTTATTTTCCTGCGGTGTTTGAAGGCTACACTTGACCAGTTATCAAGTGTTTTCCGGGCGCATCTCACCTCAGCCCTGTACGGACACCCCCAATTACTGTATGCGGCCATTCCCGGGCCTTGCTTCGCGCCGTTCCCGCGGGTGCTGTTCCGCCGGGCAGGGCTGGTGCCAAATGCCCGGTGACAAATCCCTACGGACCCACGTGAGGCCCCGCCAGCCCTGCTCAGGGCCCCAAGACGGAGCTGCACCTCACCCCGTCCCAGGGGACCGCGAAGAAGAGGGCAGCAGGGGCAGTACGGGCAGTACGGGCAGTGCGGGCAGTACGGGCAGTGCGGGCAGTACGGGCAGTACGGGCAGTGCAGGCAGTACGGGCAGCAGGGGCAGTACGGGCAGTACGGGCAGTGCGGGCAGTACGGGCAGTGCGGGCAGTACGGGCAGTACGGGCA
>JAOEHX010047295.1:0-10782 GCA_025448015.1 Bolborhynchus lineola | reverse complement strand
AGACTGCTTCAATTTACTAGGATTTTCAGAGTATTCTGAGTAAATCACCGAGAAAGCTCCACCACGCATGAACAGAAATAGCTCGGACGGGGCTGAAACGCGACATAAGGATGGAGGGTTTGGTAAAGCAGATGCCTACTTGGTACAATCAACTTTTATCCCTGTGCAATGCCCGAATGGGGGAGCACAAGTGAGCTTTGCTAATCTAGAGGTGCAAAACACCCAGCAACAGTTGCTAGTGATGAGATCCTTGTCTCTTTCTGCTGTGCGCAAGAGTCCTCTGCCACTGCAGCCTGGTCCTGGAGAAGCCACAGCAGACGAACCTTGGCTAGAGGTGGCCACTACAACCCCAGCACTGCCCCATGCCCCCTCTCCAGTCCTTGCCCCAGCCGCAGGGAGATTACCTGCTGATGATGATGACTCCCTTGTAAAGGACAGAGACGGCAGGCATCTTGCTGGCAGCAGCAGCCCAGCTCTGCCTGGCGCCAGCCGCTCCAATTTGGCAGGAATCCGTTCAAGCGATGACAAAACAACCCCAAAAACCAACAACAAAAAACCAGGAAGGGGGGGAAGGCCAGAGGGGGTCACGTGGTCTCCCCGTATGCATGTTAATTCCACCCAACATTAACACAGATCAGCTAAAAACATCTCCAACTTTAGATTAAAGCTTACGCAAGCCAAAGCCAACACGGCCCATCACAAGCGCCTTCCCAAAGCAGCAGGGTGGGAGCTCTGCCAGACCCCAGCAGCACTGTCATGCCCATCATTAAGACAACAGGATAATTGTTTGGATGAATCCTATTGTGTATCTTTGGGAACAGCCCCTCCAGGGATGAAGGGCAGCGTTCAGTGCAGGTCATGTGTGCTCACCATCCCTAAAGGCTTAAAATCTGTCACAAAGCTTTGGAAGTAATAACAGACTGTAGCATTTATGGGTTTAAGGTGGTTTTGTTGTTTTTTTCATTTCTTTTAGCATCTTTTCCAACCCACAGTATTTCCTTCTTAATACAAAGCAAGTTCAGCTGTTCCAGTCTGTTGGGAGGTTAGAAGTATGATTTGCATTTAAACAGCCTCTTCCACCCTGTCTGGATGCATGTCATCCAGCAGGAGAAGCAGTATGAGCCCATGAGCCCTGTTTTGTGGGACATGAGCACAGAGGGATGAAACCAGATTATCCAAAGTTGTCAAGTGAGCAGGCTCACACTTAGAACAAGCACCCTCAGGGTATGGCAGCAGCAGAGCTGTGGTCTTGGTGGGCATGGTGTGAAATGGAAAGAAATTCCCAGGAGCTGCAGGCAGTGGGAGGACACAGGTCCGGCACTACTACAAGCTCTGGGGGACAGCCAAGGTTATAGTAAGCTCTTGGCCTTAACTCCATCATATCATATAGAATCATAGAGTAGTTTGGGTTGGAAGTGACCTTAAAGCTCATCCAATTCCAACCCTCTGCAATAGGCAGGGACACCTTCCACCAGACCAGGTTGCTCCAAGCCCCATCCAACCTGGCCTTGAACACTGCCAGGGATGGGGCAGCCACAGCTTCTCTGGGCACCCTGTGCCAGTGCCTCAGCACCCTCACAGGGAACAGCTTCTGCCTAAGAGCTCATCTCAATCTCCCCTCTGTCAGGTTAAAGCCATTCCCCCTTGTCCTGTCATGACGAGTTCATAAGATTGTGATAGTCCTATCCTGTGAAGTAAATGAAAGTTGAATGAAAGAGACCATCGGGGCAGAGAAGCAGAACTCAGCTTCCAGATTTATCTCCAGACTCTCAGATCCATCACTCAAAAGCACAGATTGACCCTGGCAAAAGCATCAGATGTTGATGTTGCTCCTGCTGACCCACATCTATCTGTCTTGTTAAAAGAAAGCTGCAGCAAAATAGTTTCTGAAGTTTTCAGTGTTTTAAACTGAGAACTACCACATTCAGGAAGGATTTACAGGCCGCATAGAACCTGCCCAAGAGTTCCAGTCCTGCTCTGTAAAACCCATGTTGAAGGCAAACATGGCAAAGGCGATACACCAGATGATCAGGCTCTTTTCCTGAGCTGGGTCCTGGCTGAGCAACTTCGAGTAAATCCAGCTGGAAAACCCAGGCTTTCCTTACCAGAGGACACCACTGACAGGACTTTGCATTTTGAAATAAATGGATGAACGGAAGGAGCATGAGAAGTACAAACTAACACAACAGGGCTTGACAGCACACAAACACATGCTCAACTTGGATGCTCACTTTTTAGATGTCTGCTAGAAAATGAGTTTGAAAACTCATTAAACTCATGGGAAAAAAAAACCCAACATTCTATGTACAAAGTTTTTTCTTTCCTTGAAAAAGAATTGCTAATCTAAACAGTTGAGTGGAACTCTATCAGTCAGCTTTATTTAACATTAGCATGTATAAGCAAGGGTGGGCGAAGCTATTAGGGGAATCAAAGTCTCAGAGCAGGACTATAAGGTAAAAAAATGCCACCAGCAAAATAAAACCCACATTTTCCTAAGAGATGAAGAAGGGCAAGTGGGGGAGAGAGAAACTGGGAGCACTGGGGGGAGGCAGGGAAAGGAAGTGGATTACAGAGTGTGCCCATGCCCTGCATACCACCCCACTGCCTCTTCCAGGGCATCGTACCATCTCCAACACCACAAAACTGACCACCACCAAGAGCAAGCAGGTGGAGAAGATGGTGGCAACATTGACTCATAGAATCAACTAGGCTGGAAGTTCTATATTTGGGGTTCAGAAAGAAAAGAGGGGAAGAGAATGCCTGAAAGAAGCATAACCAAGTACAGTTACTTTTATTCCTTTTATTCCTCTTTCAAGTCTCTCCCTGCCCTTCCTATACAGACTACAAGCAAAGAGCTCTGGGAACAGCTGGCCCACAGGATGTAGAGCTGCCTGGTTTAATGTCATTTGGAGCATCAATGGTCAACATGGGGGCAGAGAGGTGTTCAGCAGAAAATGCAAAACTGCATGGGAAGGCATTGCTCAGGGCTTGTCTCTTGTGACACACATCTTCAGTTAAAACTGGGGGTTCTTGCAGCTTGTCTGCTCAGGCAGGGTCTTCTCCAGGTCGCATTAAGGCCTCACAAGCAAAGACATAGAGCCATCAATCTCCTCAATTATTCCAGCCCCATCACTGAGGCTGAAACCCAAGAGCTAATATTTTCATGCATCTTAACCTTCATCACTGACTGATGGCAGAGATCTGGAAGGCATGTGCAGCCCAAGTCACAGCCCATGGATCTCCTTCACCTGGTGGAGAAGCCGCCTTGTCTGAAACTAGAACAAGAGAAATGTCTCCAGCATATCAAAGGAGATGCAGCTTTCCTGGTGGGACAGCCAGGAAGACAACTCCACCACTTCCCTAGTTGGAGAGGCCCTGCACACAGTGCTGTGAAAGAGCAGGGCTTCTTCCCCAGGGACACACAGCATCTCTGGCTTTCAGGCCTTGAAGTGACCAGCTCCTGCACTTACATGATGCTAGTTTCCAAGCTCTTTGTGCAGGTCTGCAGACTCCAGTGACTGTGCTCTTTTGCTTCTCTGGCAGCACATTTTAAATTTGGATTTTCTTCTAAATACAATGACAAATCTTCCTCTACCTCCAGCTGAGGGACAGCTGCCTTGAGGCTCCCCCCTCTTCAGCACCCAAGGCAGGAGTTTCCCACCTTCTTGCTTTAGAAAGCACCATTAGGATCAGAAATATAAAGTAGTAGTTTAGGTAGGGATGGAACAAAATTGATGAGATTTTCCTTTCTATCAAACAGGAAATCACAAGCAGATGCAATTCTCTGCTATGTTACTGACATAAAATCATGAATTGTAGAAAGGTTTCTGTAGGAAGGGACATTAAAGAACCTTCGGTTCCAATCCCCTGCCATGAGCAGGGACACCTTCCACTAGACCAGGTTCCTCCAAGCCCCGTCCAACCCAGCCTTGAACACTGCCAAGGATAGGGCAGCCACAGCTTCTCTGGGCACCCTGTGCCAGTGCCTCAGCACCCTCACAGGGAAGAGCTTCTGCCTAAGATCTAACCTATTATATCCACCTCTCCTCTACATGTTGGTCAAAAGATACTCTGGGAAAGCAGCATTTAGCCTGTCTGTGGGTAAAAGGCTCTTCTACATTTCTCCCTTGATCTGTCTTGTCTACTTTCTTCCCTGCTTCTTGGGAAAGACCAGCGTGAGCACCAAAGTTGGTGAACAGTGGCCACTGAATCACACTCGCAGCTGGAGGAACCACAAGTGGTTGTCCCCACAGATCAGGGCTGGCTCCTCATAGACAGGCAATCACTGCAGTGGTACTGGCTTCAGGATGGGGAATTGAGAGGTTTACAGTGAAAAGTAGTTACAGAAAGAGAGAAAACCCAACCACAAGGACAGGCACATTGGTGAGCATGAGGAGAGAAGCGGAGACTGGGTATGGCTGGTCCCCATATGGGTGCCCAGCATGGCCAGGTCCCACCAGCATCCCTTGACTGAATCAGGGGGTTTATAGAATCACAGATCACCCCAGCTTGCTGGTGGCTCCAGGCAGGACCGTGAGCTCAGCAAAGCAGCAGCACAAGGTTGCCAGAGCTGGGGATGAGCACAGTGTGCTGACAGCAGCATCCCAGAGCCCACAGGGAGCCTCTGCTCATGGCTTAGCAGAGGAATATGGGCTGAGCAGGTCTGTGTGGGTGGGAATTAGATGTGGGAAGATATCCTGCACCACAGTGAGGTCTGTCTGAGTGTGTCGGCTCCAGGAAGCAGCAGTAAGTTGTGAGGCACGAGCGAGTGCAGCCCTCGGTGGGAAACTGCATTGTGGTCTCTGTCTACATCCCACCACCAGGAGCTGCGGAGGGAGAAAAGTGATGCCCAGGCAGCACCAGGCACTCGCTCAAGAATGACCCAACATTTGTTTCGTGACAAACTGAAATCAGTGTAGGCTGAAGAGGCATTTACATCTGATTAGAAAACAGAAAAAGCAACAGTGCTGCTTACAGGATCAGCTGCAAAGCGTTGGTAATACTTCAAACTAAATCAATCTGCTGCTGTGGAGCTGGGAATGAGCTGCCTGCTGTCCACAGCCATGGTGCAGTCCATATCAGCTTCATTAATGTTACCCGTGGAGTTGCTTCAGATGAGCTGAGCTCATATGCTCAGGGACGGTCACAGACAAGTCTGAACAGAAGAGGGAAAAACAACCATAGCATCATAGCACATGAGGTTGGAAGGGACCCCAAGGATCAACTGGCCCAACCTTCTTAGGCAAAGCATGACCCTGTCCAGACAAACCTTACCAATTCTGGGAAGTCCACCACTCCCCTAAGGCTGGGGTCCTGCCTCTTCCCAGTGGCACTGCTCATGGTGAAACCTCATCCCCATGAGCAGAGCGGCTGAACTGGCAGCAGTCACACATTGATGTGCCCACACCCTACAGGCACCTCTTTCCTCCCCATGGCCATGCAGACCTTGGTGCTTCTTTAACCCCTTCCTCTGGAGGGATCCCAGGGGACCAAGGCATGGTGGCATCTCACACATGGCAAAGCCTTCCTCCCTCCTCCTCACCCTCCACTGAGGTAGGTGATCTGCTTGGGGCTCATGATGTGGCCCTGGTTTGGGTGTGAGCTCCTGTGAAGGGTTAAGGTGATTATAAACCTCCTTGCCTGTCTAAATCCCCTCGGCTGTGGGATTGGACTGGTCATAAACTTATTAACAGGGGACAGTTGTTGGTGGGGGCTGTGGACCCGGCTTTGCTGCTCTGGTCACCGGATTAACCGAGGGAAACATGAGAACAATGGCAGGAAACTCACCCAAGGGAATCCACAAGAAAGTGGATGGAAAGAAGAAGGGAGGGAAACAGCTGGGAAACAGCTGGGTACATAAAGACAGGAAAGTGTGTTTTGAGGAAAGATTCCAGAATGAGCCACTGAGCCAGGAGTGCAGCAGAGGCTCAGGAAGAACTTTGCCCTCTCCTTGAGCTGGAACATCCCCGTGCTCAAACCCAGACCCTGCAGAAGCCATAAACACAGCAGCAATAGCAATGCAGTGTCCTGCCCACTGGCCATGCCCAGTGCAGCCCCACTGCCAGCTTCTCACCTGCCTGGGGCATGCAGAGTATGGTCCAGCCACGGGGCCTGCCCGGCGTCAATGGGCACCTCTGGGGCTGGTTTATTTGCCACTGGGTCTGGCAAAGCTCTTGCACAAAGCCACCTTTGCAAAACCTACAAACAGCCTCCAGCAGCCATGCCCAGAGGAGCAAAGCCCCGTTGGGTCACACCAGCATCGCCACAGAGAGAAACCTGCACCATGGGATGGACGAGCTGCTGGTCCAGCCACAGCAACCCTGTCCCAAGCCCTGGTGATGGCCCAGGCGAGGTCTCACCAGCAGCTCACAGTGTTTTGTTGAAGTCCTATTTCAAACTCCAGAAAGAATATTTTACTCGGCCGCAGAGCGGGGTCATGCTGCTGGAGCACCAGGAGGTGTTATCTCCCCACCATCTGCTCACCACCCTCCACCACATCCCAGAGGAGCCACCAGACAGACAGACACCAGCAGCACATCTGGCACCCGTCACACACAGGAACAGTCCCCGGGCACAAAGTCAGCCACCCCTTGACCAGGACTCTTCAGTCACACAAAGCGCAACCCAGAGGACAAAGCTGGGGTAGGTTTTCACTCCAAATGCTGGCACATGAGCAGGCTGCCAAGGAAGCAAAAGGAGTCAGAGCATTTTTGCTTCGCAGGGAAGAGGGACTCAGCAGCCCCACGGAGCCAGGGATGTGGGCAGGATCCTGCTGATGCTGCCAGGCAGAGGTGTAGCTCTGCCTGCCCCATACACACAGCACAGCCCCACAACATCAGCATCCATCAGTGGCACCAGCCTGACAGTGCTCCCCAAAACTCACCCCACAAGGTCACTCCTGCCCTGCACTACCTCCTTCTGACCGGCAAGAATTCTGCCCTTGCTGCACACAAAAGCAGCAACGAAGCATGGGCGCAGCACCCCAAACCAAGCTCTGGGGTGAAGATAGCTGTCACCCCAGGGCACTGCCCTCACCAGCCCGCCTGCACCCACATGGGGTGCTGCCACCCCACAGCCCCCACAGCCCAAGCTCCAATGACCTACTTCAGCAGGAGGCAGACTGTGCCCCAGCAGTGTCCATGGTCCGCGGTGGCTGCAGAGACCCCTGTCTGGATGCCCAGTGGGGATGCCCAGGCTCAACCAGCCTAAGAAAGCCTCTGCCAAACCGCAGGGTGGCCCTGAGAGCCCGCCGGGCCCCCGCCAGCTCTGGATCCGGCCCACTGACCCCTAGTTAATCGGCTAAAGTCGCACGCTCTGAACCCTGTCGCCGGTGCAGCTGCACTCCCGCTGGCTCTCTCTGCCCTACATAGACATCAGCAGCTGCCCAGCATCCACCTTCACCTCCCGTCCCCTCCGCCTTTCCTGCATCCACATGGGGGGGTCCCCATTCCACACACACCCATCCCCAGGCACTGGGTGGACACGGTCCCTTTGGAGACGCTGGTGTTGTCAGCCAGGAAAGTCCTGCGACAGAAGCAAGAGCATCCCGGACTAGGCACTTCCCCAGCTGTAGCCTGCAAAATGAATCCTCTTCCCCACCCCTGGTTGAAACCAGCCTCACCTGTGCACTGCCCTCCCGGTGCAGCTTGGATGTGGATGCTCCAGGACCCCCACGAGACCCTCTCAAAATTAATTAACCCCCACAAAAAGCCGCAGGGTCACAGAACACATCCTTCCTAATGCCGCTCCCTAAGCTGGTGTCCAAGACACTGGGTGATGCTGGTTCCCGGCACAGCCACATCTTGCCCTGCTTACCAGTAGATGAGAGAAAGCCCATCAAAGTGCTCCAGGTCATGGCCAGGAGGTTCGAGACAGGACATCATCTGGGGCCACCCTCCCCACTGAGCCTTTAGGGCTGCTGTGGCTGGGTCCTGCTGCCCGGGGCCATGGGCTCAGAGTGCCGGTGGCTGGCGCAGCTCCCTGCAAGGCTCCCGGCACCTCTCCCAGCACAGCTCCCTGCTGCAGCCGACTACATCTAATCCCAGGCGGGCGAGCATGTGATCGCCCCTCTCCTGGCTCCCCCCAGCTAAACACTGCCGATGTCTCCAGTTGTGAGGCACCGGCCTGGCCCGGGGCGGCTGTGCTGGTGTCTGGGAATGCTGCGGTGCGGATCACCCCAACCCGCAGGTCCAACAGCTTGGAGCATGGCACAGTGAGTGCCTGGGCTGAGGGACCCCCGTGGCACCCATCACCAGCGTGCAGCTGCCTGGTTCAATAAAACAAGTGTTCATTTTAGCAGGGTGACCCTTTTGCCTCCTGCCAGCGAGGTCCCCCCTCGCCCTGCACTTTCAGTGGTGGCTAATGGTGGGTACAGCCATTCAGGGTGGTTATCACCGATGGTTAACCTGCCTCCATAAATTATTTAAACCCAATTGCAGGTGTTGCTGACCTGCACTAAGCCCGGGCTACAGCACCGTGCTCCTCCTGGGCACTGCCAGCACGCTTCAGCATTTCCAGTTCCTGATATTGTTTGGGGCACAATTCTCACATGGGTTTTTCCCCACTCCCCGTTTGAGGTTGTCTGGCCGTACCCCAGCATCCAAGTGATCCTTTAGACTGTTCAGAAAGCCCTGGGAGCGAGCTCTGCTGAGTAGATGGAAATTGTTTGAAGGTGGGGGCTCATCTGTGTGCATTATCCTGAAGCAGGGGGGTCATGTTCTGCTTCCCTGTATCCAGCTGTGGGTGGGATGGACAGACAGCTGCATGGGCAGGCTGGTCTCCAATTCAGAGCTATGAAAAGGACACAAACAAGCATCAACCTGCCGCATGCAGTGTTTTATGTCTCCCTGTCCCCATCAGGCACCATCCTACAGCTGGAACCTGGATGTCTGTGAGTCCCAAGGATCTGTGTGTCTCGGGAAAGCCACCAGCCCCACCAGGGCTCAGGTCCTGTGCTCAGCGCTTCCCCCAGCTCCAGGTAACCTGGGACTAACAGGGGAAAACACCAAAGGGTAGAGATGGTGGCAGTCTGTCTGTCTGGTCACTGCTGCCCCTCTGAGCTAAGCTGTCCTGCAGGCAGTGAGCACGGTGGGTCTCCGGGGGCTCGTTGGTGGCCAGTGGCATTTCCAGCCAGGGCACCCACGGGAGACAAGTCAGGGAACCTCAGTCCTTGGGGCCAGTGCAGCTGCCCAAACCCATGCTGTGATGAAGAGTAAGGAGGAGCCCAGGACAAACCCAGGACAGGGGTGTGAGGAGGATGTGCCCGCGCCCTGGGTGACAACCCACAGGCACTGCGCACCAGTGAAGGGGGTGAATTAAGGCAGATCCCGCTCTGCATCCTTTCAGAGTGACTGTGTCACCTCCCAGTACAGTGACAGATCCCCTGAGGAGGCACAGCCCTCCCTCTGCCCGGCACAGCTGCCACCAGTGGAGTTTCATCCCTGCACACCTTTAGGGGCGCAGCTCTGCTTTACACCCTGCCCCATGCTTCTGACATGCATCCCTGGCCGGGAGCCCATCCATGGGGCACCCATTAGGGCGCATGCTGGTGCGGGGACAGCCTCCCCCTTCCAAGCGCTGTC
The DNA here is from genome assembly GCA_025448015.1 of Bolborhynchus lineola. Classification (NCBI taxonomy): domain Eukaryota; kingdom Metazoa; phylum Chordata; class Aves; order Psittaciformes; family Psittacidae; genus Bolborhynchus; species Bolborhynchus lineola. Next base: position 1,201 of record JAOEHX010047295.1, on the reverse strand, counting down.
GCAACTCCGTGCGGGCGGTGCCGGGTGGGAGCCCCAGGGCAGGCTGTGCCGCCGGGAGAGGACGGGCAGCCGGGCTCGCCGAAACCGCTGGGAGCGGGTGCAGGGAGCTGGGCGCTGGCCCAGCCGCTCCCAGTCTCACTGGTCAGGATTGTCAAAGGTGCTGTCAGCGGCTTTGGGCACTGAGTGCTGGGAGATGACAGCACCCAACGGCCTTGGGGACACTGAGGCTACCCTGGTCCTGCCCTGGTGCCAGTGGTCCAGCTCCGCCAAGGCACACAGTGCCTTGAAGCATCACTTCCACCTCCCTCCTCACAGCGGACAGGAGCCCACAGGAACATCCCATAGATGTGTCCCCCCCTTGCCCACAGCCATGGGGGATCAGAGCATCCCTGGAGCCAGGCTTGTGGGGTGGATCATGGAGATGTGCTGGGAGTGAGGCTCTGCCTTGCCCTTTCCTCTGAGAGCTTCCTTCCGTGTGGGTGAAAGCAGAGCAGTAACTCTTACCCATTGGTGGCAGCTGCCCCTGGGCACGCTCCATCTGCATACTTACACAGATGCAAACGTTACACCCCAGAAATTCCCAGCTTTTGCATCATGGCCCAAAGCCTGCCGTGGAGCCCTGACCTTTTTCTCCTTCCCAATTGTTCTTGCCAGGGTGGACCCTGCCTGGGACATCCTGGCCAGGACCTCGGCTGTGGGTGACTCTGCTGTGGGCATCAGGACCACTGCAGTGGTTAGAGGCTCCATGGGGCTCACCATGCCACACAGGAGGCAGAGGGGAACCCCGATGTCCGCCCCGGGGACACCCCATCCCTCTCCATCTCCTGAGACAGGAGAATAAGGACCTGCCACCACCTCAGACCTTAAAATCACATTGCGATCTTTAAAACCCCTGACAGCACCAGCGCTGGTAAATGTGCTCAGTGGCTCTCTCACAGAGCCCTCTGCTCTGTTCTGTACCAGGAGAATGAGGAAAAGCCAAATTTAATCTATTCCATGCTGCTTTTTCATGCCAAATGAGTCAGAGCGCTGGCCTCACTCGGCGTTTGTTTTGCTTGGCTGCTAGCACTGGCTTTCGCTTAGTGTTTGTTCAACATTTAACTCCCTTATTGGCACTTGGGCTCAAACCAGCAAGTGCAGCAGAAAAAGCCACTTCCCTGCTGGGGCAGGAGCTTCCCCGTCCTTCAGCTCCACTTGGGAG
>JAOEHX010047293.1:0-15640 GCA_025448015.1 Bolborhynchus lineola | reverse complement strand
CCGGGAGGAAGCAGAGACAGAGCACCTGACCCAAACTAACCAAAGAGGTATTCCATACCACAGCACGTCATGCCCAGTATATAAATGGGGGGCAGTTACCTGGAATGGTTAGATCACTGCTTAGGTTGGGCTGGGTATCAGTTGGTGGGTGGTGAGCATTTGTAATCTCTTCCCTTGTTATTTCCCTTGTCATTATTATTATTGGTGGTAGCAGCAGTGGTTTGTGTTATACCTTCGTTACTTGACTGCTCTTATCTCAACCCATGGGAGTTACATTCTTTCGACTCTCCTCCCCATGTCTCTGGGAGCAGGGGGTGGAAGGGGGTGGGGAGCGAGCAAATGGCTGTGTGGTTTCTGGGTTGCTGGCTGGGTTTAAACCATGACAATTCCACAAAAAGGAAAAAAAAGGCAACAGAACATTATTAGAAAACAAGACTGACTGAAGAAAATGTATTTCCCACGGCTGGAGATAGCTTCTACTATCATACGCAAACACAGTGTGCCTTTGATGTAACATCCTATTATAGCTACATTTAAGCTTATAATGAAATATTTTAGGAAAATTATAGTCATATATCTAATACATCAGAGAGTTACCTCTGGATATTTTTAAGCATTCTATGCTCTGATTTAATCCATACAGCAAATACTTTAAAACATTTTTGCTACTACACTTAAATAAACTAGAAAAATAAGCCCACTTTGGAATCTCAGACCAAGCTGAGACTCCAGAAAAGGAAGGACTAAATTATTACAGAAATTACAAATACAGATATAGCCTATTTTTTAATGAGTAATTATAAAAATTAGTGACACTGGAGGTCTATATTAGCTCAAATTATAAAACATCTTTAATAGCTCAGACAAAAAGGAATCATACCTTTGAAATAAACAGTCAAACTAGCTTTTAAGCTAAATCTATAAGTAACATTAGGTGTTATAATCACACTATATCTTTCACCAAGCCAGGTCAGGGGACTTTTTTTATGTCGACACAGCTATACAGCTTAGTAAACCTTTTGTACAGTATATATAATCAGTTGAAATACAGAGAACCTGAAAACACGCACACCTGGTAAGATTTCTGTCATCCCACCCTGAGCAAGCAAAAGCCCCTGCAATTACTCATAAACACACTTTTTCCCACACATTTACAAGAATAAGAGAGGTCTTAGTTTTCCCTGAAGATCAATAACTCCACATTCTGTAAGCAAATCTTGGCTATGAAATAAAAGCACTGCTTGACAGCATCAAATCAGAGCAGTATTATTAAAAAAGCCGAGGAGATCTTCTGCCATCAGTAAAAACTAAAAAAATGCATTAAAGTTTCTAGAAAATCAATTTAGTCATTCAGGAAGCTAAGCATTCACAACTTCCAAAGTAAATTTAAAGCGGATCATGAGCAAACAAACGCTCAGGAAATACAGTAGTTCATATGCTTGGATCTATCACATTTATGACAGTATTTTTATTGAAAGAATTTAGCCCAGTGTTTACTGAATTTACTGAAGTTATTCTGAGCCCTAGAGCTACTCTTTCTATCAGAGCTGTTACTAATTTATCCCACCTTATACTATTACATTTAAAGTTAAGCCAGTATTTCTGCTAGGTTTACTCACATTTTCCCAGGGCACTTGTTTATTCCTAGTTTAGTGAAATCTCTCTCTTCACCTGCACTTTTCCCGTCAGTGCAACTGCAGAACTTCTGATTGCAAATTCAAATATTTATACTGCCCCCTACCGGGACTGAATCCAGAGAGCACCTAACATCCAAACCTGACATTTGTAGCCCAAGTAACGTAACAGTTCCCACTAATACGCCACCACAAAAGTAGGGAAAAAGAAAAATACCTATTTTCACTTCAGTTTCCAACATGCACTACAATTTAAATCTTAAGTACGTATCTTAATTCCAACGCTGTTAAAGACAGCAGAGAATAGTGAAGCTTTATTATGCTTCTTGTTGCATCCTTCTGTTACTACTACAGAAATATTATCAGTGCACATTGTACGCTATAGCATAAAACTCTTCACTCATTTCATCCCACATTTGCCTTAGCAGAGAAAGAAGCAATACAAAAAACATTTATAGGGTATTTCTGTTTCAGTCCTCCATCTGCATTCAACCTATATACAAAGATTTCAGTAATAAATCAAAGTACCAAGAATATTTTAAATACTTAAGAAATTTTCCTCTAGTAAAAAAAAAACAAAACAAAACAAAACCAACAAACCACAACCTACATCATCAGAACCAGTTTATTGAATATATTAGTAAAGCAGTCACTGCAATTCAGTTACTACACCAGTTCTGAAGAGTACTTTTTCCCCAGGGATGCAATGAACATAGGCTATAAAGCCTTCCTAAAAGGCAAAGAATTCGTGGACTTGTACTCCAAGCAATTATACTTGAAATATTTCTAAACCTTCACAGTCTAACGTGGGCAAGAGATTATTACAATATATCTGCTGCTGGCCTAATTGAGGTTATCTGGGTTTTGGAGAATATGGACAAAATTCAATACTCTCCTCTAAGAAGGTACCCAAAAATAAGCTGTAGCCAATTTCCTATTCCATCCTCTCCCTGCAAACTCCTCATTTTTTCAGTATAAAAAACTAAAATTGTCAAGAATCAATCTATCACCTTCCCTCTCCAGCAACTTGAGCACATCAGTTTTCATTTTGGTTACGAACTAATGGACAGAAAATACTCCTTAAAAAAACATGCCTATTTTCAGAGCTCCAGTCTGCATACCGTATGAAGTTTTATCAGGTTTTATCATGGATATTAACAAGCAACAATGAAATATTAAAATATTAGTACTAACTACCTTTGACATTTTACAGGTTGCTTCATTTTGCAGATAAATGTACTAACATGGAATGCCTCAGTATTAAAATAATTAAACAATGCAAAAATACTTACCATTTGAGGCACCCCAAAAACAACGACATTCGTATAACGGGAAAAAGAAACCTAAAATACAATTTAATAACAAGTCTGGATGAAAATGGCATTTGTATTTGAAGAAGCTCTCACCATTCTTTGCCCTAATCCCCGTAGCTGCGCTCCTTTCACCACGGATTTAGACCAAAAATTAGAAAGGATATCCTGTATCAGCTTATCACACAAATTTCTGAAAAGACAACTTTATATTGCTGAACAGCAAAAAACTTTTATTGCCTAGCCAAGAATACAGCACTAATCCTAATAGCACCAGAAGTTTCAATTTAGAACATGATTTTACTCATGGCTGAGTTTTTCCACAGCTCCTGTATATGTTAAAATGATACAAGTTTTAAGTTTGCCCATCCCTCTTTTGTTAAATGTTACCTAGCTATAAGAACTTGCCAAGCACTCCAATGCCTGAGTTTCCCCACTCAGTGCCATGAAGCTTTCCTATGCTCCCTTCTGAAAAAAGGAAAAATAATACATTAGCACTTTTCTCCCAAATTCCTACTATCCAATTGGGAGAGGCCCACATAAACATGACACAAGAAGGCACACCACATTGAAAAAGCAATTGTGACTCAAATAATTGCAAATTGTGAAAAAAATCTCAGTCACATGTAAGTTTCCTTAAAGCAACTCTCAAAACCAGCTACACAGCTAGAGAACACTACACAGCTAGAAAAGGACACATATCTAATGAAACATCAGATGAGATTGTGATCTCACACATTAGGTGAATAAAGTCCTATTAATGACTCCACAGTATCAGCTCTCAGCGATACCTGACATTACAGCATCCCACATCAGTCATCAGGCACGATCATGCCATAGTACATTCAAGTAGACTGTACTGAAAAAGGACAGTGCTTCACCAAAGCACAAGACCAGCAGAGAATACAATTGTGCTGTGAGTTTAGCTTCTACAGGCTCAATTACTTTTCTCAAAGCCCAATACAGCATCCTGTGGCCAGTCAGTGTCCTAGTTCTTTCAAGAAAGTACTTCTAAATTATGGAAATAGCCCAGATTTATTCTTATATACTTCACCACCTACCTTCCATAAGTCTGAAATGTAAAATCTGGTGTTGTGATGTACCCCATCTCTCCAGGCACGGTATCTGGAGTACCAGACTAGCCAGGGATTTAATTCATAACCAGCAGCTTTGAAACCCATTTTTGCAGCTGCGATCACCTGCAAGGAAGAAAGTAAATCTTCACTTAGAAGCAGAGAAAGTGTATTCACACATAGTTTTATTTACAATATAAATCAAAGGAATGCACTTTTGTATTTCATAAAGATTTTAATTCCTAAGAGATTAGCAGTATAGCGAACAAAAACTCAAACTACATTTTAGTATTATGATTAGTCCCATTGAAATTGATAGATATTTTCACATGAACAAAATGAACCACTTAAACATTCACAGGGCAAAGCTATAAGCCTGTAGTATGTCTATGATTTGCATAAGAGTTTAATTTAACATATTCATGACACTGCCTTGGAGTTAGATACTGAAATTGGCCGTAGAGAGAACAGTGAAATACACAAATAGAAAAGCTCAAAATGAGACTACTTAACTTATTTGAAAAGCAGTGATGGGTAGGCACTTGAGGGACACCTGAATCTGAGACAAAATGACACACCTATTTATATGTAGGATAAAAAAATATTGAAAAAGAAACCCCACATATAAATCTCATAGTAGAACTTTCATCCACTGCTAAGCTTCATATATCATTTTAAAAGGCAAAAGTTAATTCAGATAAATAGATTTTTAAAGACATTCCTCTAAATTAGACATTAAAATTTAGAATTGTTAAGCTGTATTGTAAGTAAGTGTCTTCAAACAAGCTCAAAACCTACTGAGATTTTAGGAAAAGTTCCTATTTTCATTGAAACATCACCAGTATCAAGAATTAAAACTTAATTCATAATTTAGAAGACTACTGCCAGGTTCTCACCAGGAGAATCATGATGAACTATGTATTATAGAATGGGCAATGTGCAATCAGCAACTACCCATCTCAAACTGCATTACCTGGACAGTGTGCTTCACACTATTAAAATAGTGCATCTTTCATCATGCACACAGCACGTGCAAATATACTAGAAAAATCTGACATATTTACCAAGCTTGGAAATAAAAATATGGTCATATTTATCCACTGATCACACCTAAGCATCAACTATTTAAAAACTACTGAACAGAAGCTCAGCTTTTTTTAGGACTGGCTCTCCCAGCAGTTTTCAGACTCCATTTACGCACACACACAAATAAATATATATACACATATAAAAATTCAGAACTAAACATGGAGTGCCTATTTAATTAGATGTCTCAGGTGAATGTCAAGTCAGACTGCTGAGAAGAAAGGACATGAAAAACTAAGCTCTTACACCTACATGCTTTTCTCCGTTTCCTACTTGGGCACAATTCCTTCTAAGCCACCTTCACAGATTTGGCTTTCCAAATCAAATTTTTAGTGTTCAGAAATGGCTGATTCATTCACATGAACTATGGATGAAGGTAGCATTCAAGAACTTACTCATTTCCTTTAAAAACCCAATTCACACACCATCCTGTTACTAAAACTGACTTGAAACAGATTGTTATGGTTCACAAAACATCACAGCTGCAAAAAAAAGACACCATTCTTTACTACAGCCTCACCACTACTTTTCCAAATCAGAGTTCACACAATGTCCCGGAAGCACAGCATAGCTTTGACTTTAGTGATTTGCACCATTTCTCTTGGGAATTCTTCTAGTTTCACATTGATTTTTGAAGCAGGGCAGCCAGCACTGCACAAAAGCGTGAAGACTACAGTACTAATGATACTGGGATTGTTATTTATGTAATCCACTGCTCATCTCTCATTCTTTGCTACTCTGCCACCTTTATACAATAAGCACAGAGCTGCAGCTCCGAAAGCACAGTGCTATTTACTCTCAAAACCTCACATGCTGCAGCTATGAACTTGGGTGGAATCACAGCTCTTTGACAATCACAACACCAATACTTCCACTGCATCTTTTCACATGAATTCAAAGCAATTCTCTCAAGCCAACAGGATGAGTTCATCATTTTATACACTGCGTCATCAAGCTGCAGGCAAGCCTGGAGAAAGAAAACATTGCTTGCTTACCTAAACTGAATATAAACCCTTCTCAGCTTTGAGCATTTTTCTAAGGCTCTGACAAAAACACTGGATGCTAAAGACAAGACATTCATAAATATGAGAAAAAACCACCAGCCATGGATGGAGCATCTGACACTTTGAGAGGCAATATACAAGGAAAGCAATGCCCATGACTTACAATACGGCCATCCCCGCTACCAATGTCAACTAGGGAGCCACTTCTGTTTTCTAACATTCTCAGCACATTTTGGATCTGTGAGGAAGTTGCAGGAACAAAGGGCAGACACACTCTCCTCAGAGCCGGGGTCACGAAGGGGAGGACCACGGCATAGAGAGCCACTAAGGTCCCACCAACACTAGCGGTGACAAACAGCCCCCAGCTCCTTCCTCTTGATGCGCCCTTGCAGTCGTCCGGAGGGGCTGCTGGACGGTTCTCATTTGCTACCACCTTGGACATCACACCTAAAGAGAGACATTAAAGAATAATTTTTCTAACAGCTTTATTACGTACTTAAGATAAAGCAGTACTAGGATATCAGGAGGGAAAAAGAAAGAATAATAACTTACACCCCTTTGAGTGATGCCAAAACTGTACGGAAAATGTTACTATTTATGCTTTTTTTGAGGCTATTACTGTTTTTTAAAGGCCAAGGCGTTATTTTTCCAGCCATAAAACCAGTTTCCATGTAAGCCCGTAGCTCCCCCCAATACGGCCGGGCAGCAGAGCACCCCAGAATAGCTCAGGGACGGCGTAAGGAACGACCTCCCCACCGCAGACAGCGGGGAGCCTACTTCCCTAACAGTCCCAGAGTAGTTATGGCTTTTTCCCCGGGAGTAACTTTTCTCCACAGCACAACACAGCCCTCTACCACCCTCCCCCCCTCCACAAAGCTCCCCCAGCACCGCCAGGCATCCGCTCTTAGCTGGCCGTATTTATATGAGAGGGCAATACCACTTCGCCACGCGGGGGTAGGAGGGACCGAAACCTTTTTAATGGCGCCTCGCAGAGGACCGGCGCGCATTCACTCTTCTGCCGCGTATCTGTCCCTACCACTCCGCATTCACGGTGTCACCCGGTGCCGCTCGCTGCCACCGCGCCTGGCGCCCGTATTCTACCTCATATAGTGCATGTCCCCCCGTCCCCGCCCCTGGGGAAGGGGCCGAGCACAGCGCCCTGAATGCTTCCAGAAAGCCCGCTGGAGGCGCCATATAGGTCCCGCCCGCCAAATACGTCGCGCAGCTACGGGCCGCGCAGGCGCGGAGCAGCGTGCGGGTGAGCGTGCCGCGTCACGGCGCGGCGGCGTCCGGCTCGTGCTTTCCCGGAGTGTGGGTGCAGCAGAAGGAGCCGCAGCCATGTCGGCCATGGGGACTTTGGCGTTTGATGAGTATGGGCGCCCCTTCCTCATCCTCAAGGACCAGGAGCGGAAGACGCGCCTTATGGGGCTTGAGGCGCTTAAGGTGAGTGGCCTGGGGCCGCCGATCCGTCCGCGGATCCTCCCTGGGTGCCGCACCATGCCGCCGTTAGGGGCGGGGAGCGGGCGCCGTTAGGCCTCAGCGGGAGGATGGGGCTTGGTGGGGCGAGGCAGCGCGACTTTTGTCTTCTGTCTCGTGTCAGGCGCGCCTGGGCCCGCAGGTGAGGGAGGGATGGGGAAAGGAGCAGAGAAGGCATCACCCCGGGCGCTAATCCGCTACCCGCGGCTGCGAATCCGCCACCCGCTGCATGAGGTGTATGAGGGGTCCTTTCTCCTGTAGTTTCGGCGCGCCCCGCCCAGCGCCTTCGGGGCGCGCGGGCAGGGAGGCTCCCCGCAGCTTCTTCCTTCAGATCCCCCTTTTTCCACCTGTCTGAAGCATGAATTGCTCTCTTCTGTTTCGTTCTTTTAAGCTTCGGGGCTGTCGTGTTGCCTCCTCTGCTTTGTCAAGCTATAGCGGTGCAAGTGCAAGCAGTGCGAAAAAAGGCACAGAAAATGTTTCTGACATGAAAGCAGTACACATGTATTGACTCCTTTTTCGGTCGTAATTAGCTTATGTTAGCTAAATTACAAAATACGCGTCAGCAGCTTATCCCTGTGTTTTTCTTAGCTTAATATTGTGATTTTGGGATGCATAATAACGATTTGACTTAATTTCTCCTTTGTTTTATAGTCTCACATAATGGCAGCAAAGGCTGTAGCAAGTACTCTGAGAACATCCCTTGGGCCCAATGGTAATAATAATTTTAATGCTTCCTTTTCAGTAATTATTTTTTGGTGGATTTTCTTGATTTTCTTTAATGCTGTGAATATATTTTTAGGCTTGGATAAAATGATGGTGGACAAAGATGGTGAGGTGACTGTGACAAATGATGGTGCTACCATCCTGAATATGATGGATGTGGACCACCAGATAGCCAAACTTATGGTGGAGCTGTCTAAGTCTCAAGACGATGAGATTGGGGATGGAACCACTGGAGTTGTCGGTAAGACAAGGTTTTAAATTTAACTTAGCTTTTCAAGCTTTAACATTAAGCTTATTTAGTTATTTTAAGAAATTCTTGTGTGAAGTAACAGTAGCTTTTCTTTAGGAAGTTCTTAGGGTATTTACTATTTCAGTGTTCTTGTATTAGAAGCCTTGTGATAAGAAAGACTTTTGTGTTTACATTTGAAGTTGATGTTGAGATTCCTCTTTGTGCTTCCAGAATTTTTTTTCTTCATGGTTTTCTTCCCTAACCTTCTACCTGTCCTGCTGTGGTGGCCATGCTGCTTTCTGGTATAAGAGAACACAGGGTTTTTTTCTAAGCATAGCAAGTCTGAGGTTGTTTAGAGTTATTTTGTTAATCAGTAAAACTTAGAAGGTGTACTCTTTAAACTTTTGATCGTGTACTAAAGCTGATGCTTTGACCTGTGGAATAGTAAATGTTATTGTAAAATTTTGTTTTGTAGTTCTGGCTGGAGCATTATTGGAACAGGCTGAGCAATTGCTGGATCGTGGTATTCACCCCATCAGAATAGCAGACGGTTACGAGCAGGCAGCTCGCATTGCCATTGAGCATCTAGACAAAATCAGTGACAGCTTTACAGTTGATCCACAGAACATTGAACCACTGATCCAGACAGCAAAGACAACCTTAGGCTCTAAAGTGTAAGTCACACAAACTTCAGAAAAATGTATCAGTTTTCACTAAAAACACTTCAAAGGTGAAATCCTGGTGGTTTGATGATTTATTAAATTGTTTGCATTATTGCTGCTGAAGGCTTTTTTTATGTTTGATTTTGGCTGATTTCTCAATAAAAAATTGTGCTTTTTCTCTAAAGGGAAAATTCTTTAAAGAGTGCAAAATTAATTTAATTCTAACCTGGTAACTCCAGATTTCTTCATCATAGTGAATTCCGAGAGTAATGCAGACCTCTTAAAAATAATTGTGTGTTACATTTCAAAGGTTGGTTTTGGTTTTTTCCTAATATTAAAAAAAAAAAAGTTTGTTAGATTGTTCTATAACTGCGTATTTCATTATAGGTTCTAAGTGTATATAAATTCAGACATTGTAAGTGCTTTTAGAGCTGTCTTTTTAATGGTGATTTAGCTGTTTCTGTCTCTTGAACTTTTCTTGACAAATTTTCCTTGCTTCTTTCAAATACATATCTTGAGACTGTCCACAAAGACTACTTAGACAAATCATGTTGTGTGGTCTGTTTTCTGCCTTATTTAGCACCTTTGTTTCTGGGAACAAACAAGCAGGACCCCATGTTCTGTACAAAAGTTGTTAGCGGTAGTGGTAGTTTTTCTGCTCAAGATTGATGGAATAGCTTTTTTCTTCCAAACTGTGGAAACATAATGCAACTTTGGTTTTTTTTTTTTTTTTAAAACCTAGAGTTAACCGCTGCCACAGACAAATGGCAGAAATTGCTGTAAACGCTGTACTGACGGTAGCAGATATGGAACGTAAAGATGTTGATTTTGAGCTGATCAAAGTACAAGGCAAAGTGGGTGGTAGACTGGAAGATACACAGCTGGTTAAAGGAGTGATTGTGGATAAAGATTTCAGTCATCCACAGATGCCTAAAGTAAGTGATATCCCTGTTTGCATCTAATCTGTAATGGTCAAATAATATTGTCTAGCTCACTTCAAATGCTGTCCTAGCATTTAAGTATTTAAACAGTGCTGCAGTTTGGCTTGTTTTTTCAACCATGTATCAACAGAGGAAGGAGAGAGGAGCATTTCATTCTTTATGTTAGAAGAGACCAAGGTAGAATTTTAGAACAGTCTTGAGGAGTGATGGCAGGGGGGATCACTATATGGCCAAGTGGGGACAGGTGCATAGTTCTATTTTAAAGCAGAAATAATCATCCATAATGAGTCATATGCTTGAGATGCTTAATGCAACTTAGTATCAAGAAATGCTTCTTTAAGCTTTGAGTTGCCACGTTGTCCTGTTTGGAACAGGAAGCTATCCTGCTCTGTATTTGGTGGGGGTAAGGTCTCCAAGTCTTTGTGCAACATACTTCAAGAATGAAGGATGCAGTTTTAAATTTTGACTATTCTAAAATATTTTTCTAGTAGTTGATACTGTTTATCCTATAAAAAGGACAGTACATAATATCAGTCATGTACATAAAAGGTGGCTGTGAAGATGAGTATGTAGTATTTCTAGAAGTCGCAGTGGATTGGGCAAATAATAGTTTCACGGAAGATTTTTTCTATTTGTATTCTTTAAATGATAAAAAAAAACATCAGCAGTAGAGATGGTTAAGGGTTTAAACAGTGTCAAAACTGTGGAATTTGTTCTAGGTGGGTTGAGACTTCTGAAAGAATTATTTAGGTATAGTTAGAGTAAGTCTAATGATTATTGAGTTTCCTCTTATCCCTGTGTTTTTATACGTCTGTATGTTTTGCAGATCCAAGACAGAGGTGTTATTGAGCTCAAAACTCAACTTTTTTTTCCAATTTGTTTTTTTTTAATTATACAGGAGCTTAAAGATGCTAAAATTGCAATCCTTACTTGTCCATTCGAACCGCCTAAGCCTAAAACTAAGCATAAGCTTGATGTCACATCAGTGGAAGATTACAAGGCACTGCAGAAATATGAAAAGGAGAAGTTTGAAGAGATGGTGAAACAAGTAAGATTATTCCTCTGTTTTCTACAATTTTCATGACTCTTACACAGAATAGCATAGTGCAGTGGTGTGTTTCTGGAAATGAGGTAATAATCCTGATGGGAGGCAACATCCAACCAACAATAATAAAAGTTAAGGTGACATAAGAAAGGTACGATACTAGTTGGAAATTAACTTTGAACTCTGTGTATGCCAAATAGTTATTTTTTTGGACTTAAATTTTGAGAAAATTAGGAGAATTAAAATCATGAAGAGATTGTTTTTCTTTACTGTGTTAGGTCTAATCATTACATTGGTGTTGTATGTTGCTTTCAGATAAAAGACACTGGTGCAAACCTTGCTATTTGCCAGTGGGGTTTTGATGATGAGGCAAATCACTTGCTGCTCCAGAATGAGCTGCCTGCTGTTCGTTGGGTTGGTGGAGCTGAAATAGAAGTAAGTAAAATTTTCTGAAATTGAGCTCTGTACCAGTTCTCAAACATTTCTTAAGTATCATGCTGTACCAGTTAAAAGTTCGGGCTTTCTGGGTGGAACTGTATAATTACGTGCTTGGGTAGGTCTTGGAGAAAAACTGTAGGGAATCTGTGGGAAGAACCTACAATGAATGGGATTATGGTTTACAATAAGAGTGTATGCATATTGGCTAGGAATATTTCTGCTTTTAGTCTTGCTCTTTGCAGAAACAAGACATTACTTGCAATACTTTGAAGTGATGGGAAGATAACCTTTTGGCTTAGGCATTTGACAGAGTCTCTCCCACTAGTTTGTTATGAAAAAGGCAATTGAAAAGTCTTCTCTAAATAATTGATGGTTTCTTAACTTCAGTTAATCGCCATTGCAACTGGAGGCCGCATTGTTCCTCGCTTCTGTGAACTCACAGCAGAGAAACTGGGTTTTGCGGGTGTTGTGCGAGAGATCTCCTTTGGAACAACCAAGGACAGAATGCTTGTCATTGAACAGTGTCAGAATTCCAGAGCTGTGACCATTTTCATTAGAGGAGGAAATAAAATGGTGAGAAGCTTGGTTTATTACATATGTTTTATACATACATTGCAGAATGTGTAGTTTCTTTCAAAACCATGTTAACTCTTCTTGTATTTCTCTAAATTTTCCTTGCAGTGTGGGTAAATGGAAGGGGAGGAGGGTTGTAGGCAGTGATGAGTATGTGTTAGAAATCACTTGTTAGATTCACATACTAAGTTTTTTTGAATGAAAACTTTGTTTCTCACTATTAGATCATATAGTTCATAAATAGAGAAGTAATTTTACCTGTGGCTGGTCTAATTTCTTCTTTCTCATGGGGGCGGTGTCACTTTTATGGGTAAATGCATACCACCATTTTTAAAAGTTTGGGTTTTATTATAGTTGTGGCATGTAATTTCTGATACAATCCAGTTAAAAAAAAATAAAATTAAAAAGCCCACACCACCCCCCCACCTCCTGAATGAGACCACTTTAAATGCTGACATATTTAACCAGGTTCTTGGTTGTAGTGTTAGTGTTAAATTATATTTAGTGTAAGTCAAGTCCTACTCCAAGTGAAAACCTTATGAAGATAAAAACATAACCTGTAGTCTGAAGAGTTCTTAAAGAAAGCAGAAATGCAGCTTTGAAGGTTAGCATAACTTGTTAAATCTTCCCTGCATCTGTTGAAGCTGGGAGTTGACACAGATTGCAGTCTGAAAATGATGTTGGCAAGTAACACTGAAAAGGTGTTGGGGGTTTTAAATTCCTGCTCTGTCACTGGATGTCTAACATTTTATGTTGGGAAATGGTGTTAACATAGCTGTATTAGAGCCATGAAAAGGTCCTACAATTTATTTGCAGTTTCAATTTCTGTGTTAGGAAGATCTGTCTTTCTTCATAGCCTTCAGTTGTATGTTGTAAAATATTTGCTGGTTTATAATTGCAGATCATTGAAGAAGCAAAACGATCTCTCCATGATGCGTTGTGTGTCATTCGGAATCTTGTTCGTGATAATCGTATTGTATATGGTGGTGGTGCAGCTGAAATTTCTTGTGCCTTGGCAGTCAGTGAAGCAGCAGATAAGGTGAGAAAGAATAGTTGCAACTTTCTTTAATTTATGAAAGGAAAATAAGTATTAGGTTTGTTTTAAGAGACTCAAAAAAAACCTTCAAAGAGCTTCCAGAATGCATGTTACAGAACTGTCTGGGGTTTGTTGATAACCAGTGCTGAAAATTTTCCTTCTCCTCTGTAAAATGTCATTCCCAGTACCTTTCTCTTTTTATGATAAGAGCAGTTTAAAATGCTTTTAATTTGTAAGTAGTAGGTATTCATTCAGTTGATACTATTTCCAAGAAAATCTGCCTATCACTTATATTTTGTAGCTAATGTGAAAATCAGCTTTTGCTAACATTTTTTTTGTAATAGCTGTATGAACGTTTCTTTTCCCCTAGTGCCCATCTTTGGAACAGTATGCTATGAGAGCTTTTGCAGATGCCCTGGAGGTAATTCCCATGGCACTCTCAGAGAACAGTGGTATGAATCCAATACAGACAATGACTGAAGTGCGGGCTAGGCAAGTGAAAGAAAACAATCCTGCCCTCGGCATTGATTGCTTGCAGAAAGGAACAAATGGTAAGAACTGAAATGTGAAGAAGGAGGAGCACAATGATGTTTTCTTTCTCACAAAGTTTCTTGGGGTGTTCTTTGCTTTGTGGTTTTGGCAGGGGTTTTTAACATACATGCCATTTCAGTTACGAACTCTTACCCCTTGCCATAATAAGTGGGAATGCAGGTAGACAGATAAATGCATGTCTACTAGATAGAAAATATCAAATTGCTTGAAAACCTTAATTTTGTGACAACTCATCATTCAGCCATCCTGTGGTACAGGTCTTCCCGTGACATCCTGACAGGCAAGCTCAGGAAGTTCAGGCTGGGTGGACAGAGAGGTGGATTGAGAACTGACTGAATGGCAGAGCTCAGAGGGTTGTGATCAGCAGCAGAGTCTAGTTGGAGGCCTGTAACTAGCGGTGTTCCCCAAGGGTCAGTACTGGGTCCAGTATTGTTTATCTTAATCATCAGTGACTTGGATGAGGGGATAGAGTGCCTTCTCAACAGATTTGCTGGTGATGCAAAACTGGGAGGAGCAGTTGGTATCTCAGAGTGCTGTGCTGTCATTCAGAGGAATATAGATAGGCTGGAGAGTCTGGCAGAGAGAAATCTAATAAAGTTCAGCGAAGTCAGAGTCCTCCTCCTGGGGAGGAATAACCCCATGCGCCAGTACAGACTGGTGGCTCGTGTGCTGCACAGTAGCTCTGAGGAGAGGAACCTAGGGTTTTTGGTGGACAGTAAGTTGTCCATAAGCCAGCATTTAACCAAGAGGCTGCATTAGGAGTGCTGCCAGCAGGTTGAAGCAGGTTATTTTCCCTCTCTACTCTGCCCTTGTGAGGCATCACCTGGAGTACTGTGTCAAATTCTGGGCTCCCCAGTTGAAGAAAGACACGGAGTTACTGCAGAGAGTACAGCAGAGGGCTACTAGAATGATTTAAGGGTCTGGAGAGTTTCTTGTTTGAAGAAAGGCTGAGGAAGTCAGGCCTGTTCAGCCTGGAGAAGGGAAGGCTCAGGGGTAATCTGGTTAATGAGTCTAAGTATCTGAAAAGAAGATGTCAAGAGGATGGAGCAAAGCTCTTGGTGGTGCCAAGAAGTTAAGAAAAGATTTTGTGTCTTCATGTTCCAAAATGTTTGGTAAGATCCTAGGCATAAAACTCCAGTTTGTGCAAATTCTCGACTATGGTGGCTAAGAGCAATAATTTTAAAACAGTCCTTAAAATTACATTGAAATTATTACCTCAGATTAAATGTATTTAGTTTTCAGGACAGCATCTAATTCTTATGCTTCTTTTTGGCAGATATGAAGCAGCAACATGTTATAGAAACCTTGATTGGCAAGAAACAGCAGATTTCTCTGGCAACTCAGGTCGTTAGAATGATTCTGAAGATTGATGATATCCGTAGGCCTGGAGAGTCTGAAGAGTAAAGGCTGAAAAGCACAAAACATTAAGGGGGCCACCATAGTAGCGAAGACGGTAGTATTCTGATGCTTCATCTTCAGCTATTTATTTTAGATACTTTTTCTTTCAGATACTGTAACGGCTAATTGTTGGAAATAAAACACAATTGAGCACTGGTGGTTTCAAGACTTGTTTCAGAAGTATCATTGCATATTTTCTTAAACAGGTGTGAATATTCATAGAAAACACTTCTTGAGTGTATAAGAAACAATCATTGATAATGCTGTAATAACATTCCATGGGTCCTTTTTTGTTGCTTCTGCAGCTAAGTCCATTAGCCGCTTGTATACAAAGCCCACAGATTCTCATTTTTAGATGAGAATCTAAATTTTCATCTTCAGTGAAGCAAGCAGAAGTGTATTGTAGCCTCCACTTATACATTAAATAGATCAAGAATGAAGTTTCAGTGTGAAGACTTAA
>JAOEHX010047292.1:17449-29305 GCA_025448015.1 Bolborhynchus lineola | reverse complement strand
TTCTTCCTCATATCCAATCTAAACTTCCCCTGTTTAAGTTTGAACCCATTACCCCTTGTCCTCTCACTACAGTCCCTTATGAAGAGTCCCTCCCCAGCATCCCTATAGGTCTCACTAATCAGCCTCATCCAAATTACTTATGACTGTGTTAAGCAGCACATTTCCCTGTCCTGATCCACTAGAAATCTTTCTGCATTTTGAAGAGTGATCATTTACTTCAACTTGTATTTCCTATTTTCCAACCAGTTCTAAGTGGCTTGTTCCCTGTAAAGAGAGGGTTTGGCTTGGGAACTTCCGAAGTATTTTCTGCAGTGAACACCTGTATAAAGAATTGTTTTCATTTTGCTGGTGTACAGTCTGATCGTATTTGAGCTCCCCTTTCATACCCCAGTTACTTATCAGCCATACGGATTTTCTGTCAGACTTCCTGTTTCTCATGTGCTCTAAAAGGACCATGTTGTCATTGGTTTTATGCCTTTAGCAAATTACTTTTCAAAATCTTTTTTTCCTGGGCTTATTAAATTTAACTTGCCAGAGTTGATATTCTTTTCTATTTTTATGGGTGGGAAATGACTTCCACTTTCAGAAGAACTTCTAGTAATCTCCTTTACTGTACTGTGTATTGAAATAGTCTAGGAAAAATGAGAACTCTGGGAAGTTTCTCTTCCCATGTTCCCTGCCTTCCCACCAGAAATGATCAGACATGAAGTATGTAGCTAAAGTTCTAAATTAATTATTGTTCTTTTTCTGAATTGCTTTCTCTCTCTTCTGTGTCCCCTCAGAAAAGGCACTAAAACATGAAGGGAACACTCAAAATTCAAACCATGGGGAAAAAAATCAAAGGAAACCATCTGCAAAAAACTGATAGAGAAAGGAAAGGCTGTTGTGAGCATGCATGGATAAGGGATAAGAGAGAAGGAATGGAAGGCAGAAAAAACAGCTTGGGAAAATATACACAGGCAAATGAAAAAGTGATCATATGAAAATAATCATCTCTGAAATATTAAAGGTTTCACTGCAGCTTCCACTACAGTTCAGAGAGATGTGTTCTAGGAATATTCTTCTTTTATGAAATTGTGTGGTTTATGAAAATTATACCCAATATACACAGAGGTTTAGATATGGATATATACACGTGTGTGTATGTCCTGTCCCAAAAATGATGAAGACTGAGACAGCAAAATTTCCAGATGCTCTGGAAAAGGGATTTCAATAGCAAGCAGAGACTCTAAACTAGAGACAAATTTCATCCATGGCCAGATGCCAAGATCTCCCCACTCATCAGCAGACTCCAAATGGCAGGTTCCATCTCTTGAAAACATACGGTGTATACAGACATGATTCCTGGGTATATCCCAGCAGCGGCTGTGCACTGCACCCAAAAGCAGCAAAGTATGGTACTGGATTATATCAGTGCCTTGCAGGAATAGTCCTGCATGCTTTTGCTCATGAGCCACTCCAAGAGGAGAGGTTCTCATTTTTCCCTAAGACTGATGTTCTGCACAAAAACAATGGGTATGTTTATAGCCCTAACAAAGTAAGGCTTTCCAGCATCATATTGCCAACTTCAACATTTCTCCAGATATGCATGCAGGAGATAGCTTACTTTTTGGAACTGAAAAATTATCAAGCTTTTAAAATGCACTTACCAGCCCTGAAATAATATCACTATACATAAAAATATCATATCTGTTCTTCCTCTAGAAGTAAGTTCTGGTGGATTCTGAGTTCTTTGAAAGGCCAAATTGCAGTTGCAACCATCATTTTTAATTAGGCTTAATGATGAGACTGTTAATTTCTTTTTCTAAGAACAGATCTCGATCCTCCAAATGAATGAAATCAAGGTAAATGACAGCATTGATTGCTTCTGACTTGCACTTTTTGAAAGTCCACTGCACAGAACACGGGAATAAGCAGGCCGGGAGCCATCAGCACCTAGGCTGTGATCAGCCCATAAACCACGTGTTTTGTAGTCTGAAGCAGCTTTGATTTTGTTTCCCAGTTGAGACCAAGATGTAAGATTTAACCTGAAGAGCCTCCTGGGTTTTGAGCTGTAGCAACTGTAAGGCCTCTGCAAGGTTAGCAGCTTTTTTGCACTGAGCACTGGAGAAATGATTACTTCAGGCAGACACCATCCCTGCCCTGAAGCATGCATTACCTCTAAGGTGTTTTACACATAGCTAAAGGCCTACATGTATCCTGAATAAAAGCTCTCTGATCATCCACTCTTTCTAATTTCCCTGTGTCCTCATCAATAAATGCTTGCTGATGCAGGGCTCTTCTTCACGTCTGTAGAGCAAAAAAATGCTTTTAGGAGGGAAAGCAGGATGGCATATGGACAGGAAAAGAAAGGCTCAGCGCAGTAAGAAAGGAGATACCAATATCTGAGTAAGTTTTGGAATAGTTATCTATACTCAATCTAGAAAGCCCAACAATATAGGAGAGAGAAGTACACAATGGTGGAAAAAATGAGATGAGAGAAACCTCATTACAATTTTATGACACAGAAATGTGACTGAAGGAGGAAGAAGACTGTACCAGGAGACATAACACAGTACAAAACAAAACAAAGGGATGGAAGTTAGAAAAGAAAATGAAAAAGCAAACATTCAAGAGACAGATTTTGATACTTTTTTTTAAAGGTTGGTTGAAAATGTACACACAAAATGGCACACAGATAAAGCATTTTACTCCCATAATGCTGCAACACTCCAGGATCTAAATGGGCTGTGCTAATAGCAGCTCTGCAAAGTAGTACACGGTTATTATTTTATGTCCAGGTAGCTAAGGCATTGAAAGACAAAGTGAATCTCAAGAAGCACAGTGGAAATTTGTGGGTGGAGAAGGGGTCTGAACTTGGTCAGCATCACTGAAATATTTCTTCTTTCTGACATTAAAAAAAATAATGGAATTGTTTAGTAGGAAATTATTTAGAAATGTTAAGTAGGACATAAAGTTAGATATAAAAACTCATTACGGTATGGCAAAGTATAGTTTTATGTTAAAATTATTGGCTTGCCATTTTTTTCCTGTTGTTGCTACACCCATGGACTTGGCCAACAATGGTATAATCTCTCAGAAAATCTGTAACAAATATCCCTGCATAAGGCTTTAATAACTCTAGCTCGAAACACTAATATTTACTGAAACTTGAGTGTTATCTGCCAATATTGATGCAACACATGTTCTGACACTACTGTATAACGAGGGACTGCCAATACACACTTCAAAGCTGTTCCTGGTTTTAAATCTATTATTTACTCTACAGCTCTTCAGTATTTTCCTGATCAAACTAGCCAAGCTCTACCCTGGCACACTGATAACTCTTAGGTTGCACCAGCATATTGAAATGTCTCACAGTAGCCTTTTGCATTAAGAATGTCACTGCACTCAAACTCTTTTTGTAAGGAAGTTGAAGAGCACAATACAGGCAGCATGTTAAAAAAAATACTGATCATTAGAGACGAACTGTTTGCCTTTTTGAGAATGATATACTGATGACCCTGGAGACGGAATTTAAGACTGACGTGAGGTGGATTTCATTCATTCAGGGTCAAGGCCCATGACTCTCAGAAGAATTTTGACACTGGTGAGTATAGTTTTTGTTGAATCTTCTGAGAATGTAGAAGGAGCAAAGTTAAACCGAGCCCTCAGCTTCCAGCAGCAAACTGGACTGGAGGTGAGCACAGGCAAAGTAGAAATTGCCTAAGGTAGCAGGCTGCTGGGAAGACAGTTCACATCCCTTAACATCTACTCCCCTGTAATTTTGTCCATATTAGGACAGGAAAAAACAGGTTGTCTGAAACTGCTGCTGCCCCAAAAGTAGGAGTGGAAACTACTGGTAGAATGCCTAGTGCTGGCAGCTGTGATGACTGACTGGTATCAGTCCCTGGAGGCAGCCAGATTAGCAGCATGGATCCTCTAGATCTTTCCATTGCAATTCCTCACTTTTCTGCAGCAGCCAGGGGTGGCCGTGTCCCATCTGTTATTTTAGGAGGACTGACTGTCAGTTTTGTGTGGGCTGTTGAAAGTCTTGTGCTGGATCTAGAATAAAAAGCATGCAAAATGTTTAGTCTGAAATGAGGAATAATTGTGGCATTACTCATGTTTAGAAATTTAGGGAGCTTCCCTGGTCTCAATGTTGTATGTGCCATGTTGCTCGTTCCAAAATGAAGGCGGCATTATCAGCATTTCATTCTCTGCTCTTGGCTATCTCAGTTTCTCCTTTTTCTATGCCAGATTCTTTGTTGTGAATCCAACAGGTTAGTGTTAAAAACAATTTTCATTTAGGATGGATGAATATTCTGCCATTACTGTCTGCATCTGAGATTTGAAAAATGAAGCAGGGTTCAGTTTTGACTTTCCAACTTCTCTGTGTTCTGGGCTTTTTTGGCTTGGTAATTTCTACACCTTCCACCATGGGCACTCCTAGAGATTACAAATTCAGTAGCCAAATTCAGAATCTAGAAGCGGAATGTCCCAAGTCTGTTTCACAGCTGTCTGACTGATTTTTGTGCACTGGGGTTTTGTTCCTTCAAGTTGGCAAACCTCAGACCTTAGGTGATGGAATTAGATCTGTGCATTGTTCTTTTGGTCCATCCTGTACTTGTGAAATTCCCTCAGTGTTTTTCAATGTAACTGCTTCTCTAGTTTTAGAAATCATGACAACTCTTTATTCTAATAATTCAAATGTGTCACAGTAAGCAATATTATAATCCCCCTTTTTGTTATCTCTGGTAGGTTAAGAGTTGAACTGTGAGGCTTGTGAGGATCGGATTTCTTACTCCTGATTTCAAACTCCTTATGGCTACTTCCTCTTTTGTATATCACTGCTCTAGGAGAAAGGAGGCACTTTCTCTGAGGTTTGCTCAGGCTCAGCTCACATGCTTCCTTCCTCCTATTTGTGGCATATTGTATTTTTCTTTGTCAGATACAACTTTTCCAATAGTAAGCAAGCTCTGATGTTTGTATGCAGGCATCTTTGCCCTTCTCAGTGAAAACCCTCAAGGCATCATGGCCGGGTGCCTACTTCAGCTTTTGGATTGGGCAGTGGCTCCCGCTATTTCACTTGTCATTATTGTCAAGGAGCTTGATTTTTTTATATTGGTCTTCAGTGAAGACTGGATGTTTGCTCAATAAACAATAGCAAAAATCAGTAAGGCACTCAAAAATAATAATAATAATAAATAAAAAGATTAAAAAAAGATTGCTTGAGTTTTAAAAGAAGAAAGGATGGGTGAGGTAAAATTATTTTTAGCTCTGTGATTAGTAGTGTATAAATGCTATTTAGACTTTTTACAAAGAACACAGTAATTTTTCCTTTGCACCAGTCAACTAGCAACTCCCCTTACACCCACTGACGTACTTTGTCACCTCTTTTGTAAATCTTCACAAGCAAACTTTCCCAAAGGCAGCTTTGATAAACTGGCAAGCTCCCCATGGCAGGGAAAGATGACTTGCTGCAGTTCATGTAACAACCAAACATGGAGTCAGAGCCTGTTTGAAAACCCAGGGCTTACCCATAACTGTGGAGTGTTGCTTTGCCATCTGCTTTTTGCTGGAGAGGAATTAGTTCATGCCTGTTAGAGCTAATCTTTCTCTGCTACTGAAGTCCTGCCTCCATCCCCCACTGACCTTATGGAAATAGGAAGGAAATACTTGCCAGTTCTGTGCTTCTATGACCCTGACAGGGGAGACACGTATGTCTCAATCCACTCTGTGCACCCTTTTTGGTTTTCTTCTGAGAACCTACTGGTTTCACTCTGTTTAATCTTGTTTCTCCAGTGTACCAAACTGACAGGGTGGTGAAACACTGCAAAATAATATTAAGCAAGACTTAAGGGTGGACATCCAAGTGCAAGATTGAGAGCAAAAGGATATAAATAAAACAATGACAAATTCACTTCTGGTCTGTACTTAACCATGACTACTGTTTTAATTATCCCTTGAGGTTTTTCTTTTGCAGTGAGAGCAGAAGATGGTGGATTCACAGTCAGCCTTCCTCCCAGCTGGTGAGGAAGGCTGATTCTTCTGAATGCCCTGTACTCCTCTGGGGCTGTGCTCTTGCATGCAAATGCAAGTGCTGATCATGTCTGATTTGAGAGTGGCACCTTGGATGCCTAAATGGTCTTTTTCCAGCCTGGCAGAGATTGTCAGATAAATACAGTAGGTTTTGCCTCCTGAGATCAGAAGAGTTGTGCACCAAGAGTATACTCTGCCTTCGTCCTTTGCAGTTTGCTGACTAGCTGCCCATGGAGTCCTTTCCAAGTCCTCATGCTCCACAGAGATTATTTATACCATCATAATATCTCTACTATGAGATATCAGTTGTACAAGTGTTCTGCAAGGTTCATGATCACTAGTACATTAGTGACTCTCTGTAGACATCACATTGTATTAACATGGATAACAGATGCTGTAAAATTCATATGGTATGAGTGCTAAAGCCACTTGTACATAATGTTTTGAATATAGTGTCTTCTTTGAAGATCAGCTCCTGTGTTGTTGTGTGTCTAAGTACAAAGTGCATTTTCCTGTGATCTAACTGCACTGGAATTCCAGGCAAAGGGTGCCACTTTTATAGAGCTATATCATATTTCCATAAAGAAAAAAAAATACAAATCCTGGTTTTATCTTATCTTGTATGTACAGTGCTCCTGGTTCCCTGCAGGTACAGTCTCCCTTGATAAAGAATCTCAGACACTGATTTTGAAGACAGGGGTTCATTTTAGACTTTATTGATGCAATAGACCTTGGTTTTGCCTGCCTTTAGAGAATAGAATTTCATCCAGGCAGAGCTGATGCTGTAATCTTGGATGATGATGGCATTTGTGATTGTCCAGTGAGCCTTCCCATGGATCACCCCCATACCCCGATCTCTGGGTTTGGACACAATTATTTTCATTGTGGCAGAATTACGGGTGGTGTGGAAGGAGAACACGGCTATAGCTGGGGTGGATTTAGATCCTTCCCAGCCATGAGAGGTGGTTTTGCACATTTGCATTGTGTTCTGCTTTTTAAAAATTTTCAAAGCCAGCGGAGCAGAAGATCTGATTGTTCTTCAGAATGGTGCACAAGGTCAGCTCTGCTGTTATTTATCTCTTTCTTCACAGCGTATTTAGGAAGAGGCAAACGTGTTGATTTTTAAAAGTGTGCTAAAAAAGACATCATAACATCCAGACTTTAATTTTAGAAACCCACTGGCTACGAATGAAAGACTTCTACCTCCACTAATCTTTTTTTCTAATATAGCTTGCTGCGTCTCCATTTTTCTCTTTCCCCCTTTCCCTGTTTCCTCCTTTCTCCTTCTCCCCCTTCTTTTTTCCCCTTCCCCTTCTTTTTCCCTTTTCCCTTCCCCTTCTCCTTTCCTTTTCCCTTTGCCTTCTCCTTTCTTTTTTCCCCCTTCTCCTTCTTTTTCCCTTTTCCCTTCCCCTTCCTCTTTCCTTTCCTCTTTGCCTTCCCCTTTCCCCTTTTTCTTTTCACCTTTCCCCATTTTCTCCTTTTCCCCTTTTCCTTTCCTCTTCTCTTTCCCCTTCCCCCTCCCCTTCTCCCTCCTTTTCTCTTTTAATCTGTATAAGATATCTAAAAACTTGCAAAAATTATGTGATTCATTGAACAATGAGGTTCAGATGCAGAACACAGGGTTTTCTGCCCTTTTTCCCTCCCAGTAATGAGGGGAAATGTTCTGTGTTTACAGAACTATACCACAAGGCTCATGATTTTAATATGAAGCTCAAACAACTGGCATTGAGTCTTATCAAACTAGAATAAAATTAGGCTGTTAAGAGTAAATGCAAAGTAGAGAAATGGGACAGGAGGCAGAAACTGAGGAACAGTATTTTCTACTGCTAGTGGCTCTGCAATTGGTGGCCACAAAAGCATCTTCTGAATTGTATTGCTTCCTGTGGTGGACTGACCAAAGCAGAAGAGAAGTAAGATCAACAGCTATCTCAGGCTTCCCAGATACAGATACTTTCTGATGAATAGGGCTCCTAATCACTTGACAGAGCTACATATGTTATGCCTCAATTACTGCAGCTTTCTGTTGCAATCTTTGGTTTATTCACATTCAGTGAACTTTATTGTGCTTTCATTTTATGGAGAACTACATTTTTAGTGCTTTTCTATTTAAAAGAAAGTTCCTCTAACTCACGGTATTGACTCAGTTGAACATGGGCTTTTAAAAGAGTATCGACTATTCTTTCTGCACAGATTTGACTTTATTTCCAAATTTTGGATAGGTTTTTTTTTTTTTTTTTTTTTTTTTTTTTAATTTTTTACATCTGGTGCATGGTGCTACTGCGTTTGCAGAGCTTGATCCAGAAGAATCAAAGCACATGCTTAAGGAGAAGAATGGCATGTGGTTCATGAACCCCATAATTAGTTCTCCTTCCTAGCTCTAAGCAGTAATTAAACCTGTCACTTCTACTCTGCTGATTCATTTATTTAGCTATTTAATTGCTCAGCTGAATACGTCTTTATCTCCGGAACTGCAACATTTTATTCAGACAAAGAAATAGCATAATCCATTATTATTTTTTTTTTCCAAGGGCAGGGATGTGTAAAAGAAAAGAACACTAATACCAGATGATTTGGTAGTGTTGTCAGTTTTCACTTATCAAACAAAACAGTGTTTAAGGGAAAATTTCAACCACTGCTTGAGGATAGCTTTTCATATATAGATTGTCTTCTCCAGGAAACTATGTCAAACACCAGGACCCTGTGTATCTGATCCAGGTTTCCATTTCCATAACGATTTAACTTAAAGCACTTCCAGATAATAGTTTTTCTATAAAACAAGAAGCCTTACCCTGATCTATTTATGGAATATTTAATGAACAGTTCAAAACTGCAAATGTTTGCTAAACTGTTTACAAAGTAAACAGTATTGTTTCTTTATACACTTTCATTTAGAGATATTGCTCATGGAGATTTCTGTCATCTGTCTCTTAGATTTATCATCAATACAGCATTTTGATCTGTAAAGCAAATGGTGTTTTGAATACTTTCAAACTTACAGAGGAGAGCTCTTCTGAATATTTCTGTACATGTAGTTTTTCTTATGTTACATTTTCAGCATCTTTTTCTGGGAGGTTGCAAGATTCCTCCACCATTTCTATCATAGGCTGGAAAAGCTGGTGTAGGAAAGCAGCATGCAAAACAAGGTCAAGACAGATCAACTCAGACAAGGCCTCTTGGCAAAATGAGAAAATACTTGGGTTTATAATAATTTCTTTCCTCTCTGAACTCTGCAGTGACAGCTGATCCAGGAAGTGAAAGACGCAAAACCCATCCAATATTCAGAGAGAAGGATATTCTTCTTCCACTTCTGACATCAGTGGCTTAGTTCCACCAATTTATTCACCTGCCTGCCTGGCTGGATTTTCATACCATGCACACAAGCTCGCATTTCACTCCATCAGTGACTTATTTTTGCTGTCTTGTTACTCGGTTACAACTAGGCACCTATTTAAGTCATAAGTCATGTTTATTCCCAGGTAAGCTCATTATTCACCTGGAAGGGTTTTTACTGTTGAGGATAGCTTATTTTTCCTCCAGCAAAGGTTCTGTCCACATCTTTGCAATGGAAAGCATGTCTGTACTGCTGCTGCAGCCACCAATCTTCGTACTACTTGAAGAAAAAGCAGGAACCTACACAGAAATTTGAAAGGTGGAACTAGTAGGGTTTATTAGCTATACTGCAATACCTTGCAGGTGCAGCTGGATGTCCTGCCATACCTCAGGCTGCTACGCTGGGATACGTGGACTTCCACCCTGGCAGTGCCGGAATGGGGCTCTCTGCTTCTCTCTCCACAGTCTTCAGGGAGTGCTTTGTCAGCCCACAGGCTGGCAGCTTTGGCCCAGCCATGCTTAGTCTGTGTTGTTTGTACTGGCGTTATTGTTCTGCATCTGTGCACTCTGGGTTACTGCATGCTCTTTGTTGAAATGAAGAATGTTTCTTTCCCTGCTCAAACTAGGAAGTCTAGAAATCTTGTAGGCAGTTTTGCTCTTGCAAGCCTATGCAAGTGATTTTTTGGATGAGCTTCACTTAAATATTCTCTCTTTAAAACACATTTTTTCATATGATCTTCTAGAAGTACACTCTTTGTTAAGTAGAGCACATGCTTAAACTCAGGCAATCAATAAAGCAGCAAAAACCATCTCTGGGCATCCTTTGAGGAGAAGAGTGCTCTCAGGATAAGCCTGTATGTGAATGGGTTTAGGATGAGAAAACAGTGTTCACTGCAACAGGACAAACAATTATGATCAGAGGAGGACATGGGAATGAAATGGAAAAAAAAATAGCATTATTTATTTGTAGTAAAAGAGAAGTTTATTGTTCAGTTGGTAGAAACTGAACAGAGGAAATGGATAACTTCAGATAGCTTTTGTCAGTTCTGAAAGAGCATGAGGTTAGTCAACAGAATAACTACTTTTACATAGACTTGTGTGTAAATACTGAGACTTGAGCTGAGGGACACCAGCTGAGTGCTGTCCCCTTGCAGTGATTCTGTTATGGGAATGTCTGGGTGGGGAATTAGGTGACAGTGACTATCAGTTTCCCCTCAGATGAGCCTTGCTGTTGTCATCCTGCCATCAGCAGACTGGAAATTACTATCCCAAAGGCACTGCAGAGCTTACAAGAAGTCAAATGGGACTGAAACCACTCCCTTCTCCCACCCTGCCCTGTCGTCTCCTCCTCCTGTCAGAGCTAGCAGTGTCTACCTACTGGCACAGTAAAAACTACAAGTTTGCAAAGTGGTGCAGGTCTGGCTCTGTGCACTGCTGGTGGAGGCACTCTGCTTGGTCAGGAATGTTTGGGGATATATTTTTTTGTTAGTTCTCGGCTCTAACTCACTGTACAGTTGGAAACCTCAGGTTGGAGTTTCTCCTCGCTCTCAGTGCTGGAATATACTGGTGTAAAATGTGTCTAAATCAAATAAGATTAAGTCCCCCAATTTTGATACAAATGTAACCGAGTTGTCTTGTATTAATGTGCTGATTTACTTATTAGTGTATTGGGAACTTCTTGTTGATGTTTTAATTTAGAGAAGTCATTACTTGTACTATCGGTGTGATGCCATGTACCTGTGGGATTATCTCTGCCCAGACCTGGTCACCATTCTTGTTTATATAAAGTGCATAGACTTGGGTACCTATAAATACGAGCGTGCAGCTGTCACAAAGCGATTGTGGGGGAGCTGCCTGGGACCTCGAGAACGTAGCAGTTTGGCACCCAGAAATATATGACTTTGATAACATATTACAAGGTTACATATTGGAGGAGAGGATAGGAAGGTGGCTGGCGACTACTTTTAATCTTTGTTTCTCTGGGGGTTTTTTTCCCTTTATTTCTTCCTTTGTACTTCTGGTATACATCGGATCTTTACAATTTTTATCACATTACGATGTGACATTCCTGGCCTTAACAGTGCTTTTGTTTGGCTATTTATAGCAGCTTCTGGTCATTGTTGAGCAAAGGAGATTGCCCTGCCCTCTGGCCCTTTTCTTAAGCAGATTTTGGCCAAAAGCTCCTCTCATGTGGCACTAATTGAAATGATTGGTGGAGGGGGTGTTGTGAGCGCACTGTGGCTGACTCGGGTTTATCTGCCAGGGACTAAGCCAGGGGAGAAGGGAGGAAAACTAGGGAGAAGGGAGAAAAGGGAAAAAGAAGGAGAGGAAGAGGAAAAGGGACAGGAAACCCACCGCACTAGGTCAGCCTAGCCCAGCTTGGCTCCGCGGTGGCAGCGCTCGGGGCTCCCGGCCATCTGCCCGTGCTCGGGCGGCGCGGCGGGACCCGGCTGCTGCGCGGTCCCGCGGGAGCAGCGGCAGGAGGAAGAGGAGAAGGAAGGAGGC
>JAOEHX010047292.1:0-17124 GCA_025448015.1 Bolborhynchus lineola | reverse complement strand
GTGTGTGTGTGTGTGATTGTGTCCCCGGTTAATGGTTTCCTGCAAGTTTAACGTGCAATGGGGAGAGCCCGGGGAAAACAGCAGGGGCTGCAGAAGGGGCAGAGAAGTTTCTGACATCCTGTAAACTAGCATCGCTGTCGAAAGTAGCTAAGCTGGAATATTATCCTATATGCTGGAGTATTAGCATTGGAAGTTATCTCCTTTCATTCGGCTGTTAATGTTTCTGGAGGCTTTTTTGTTTACTTTTAAGTTGCTAATATAAACAGCCTAAGCAAACTGCCCAATTGTCATCTCATGTGGTGTGCAGTGGGGGAAAAGTGAACTTCAAAGTGTTTTTCCTAAAGAAAAGTTAGGAAATACATGGTGGCTATATGATAACAGTAGTAAGAAATGACTCTGAACTTCCGTTATTATTATTATTATTATTATTAATAATAATAATAATATCACTATTAAAGATACAAGATGTTACTGTGCGCTAAAACCTGTGTTTAAATCTCTTTGATACAGCAGCTAGAATGTCCTATTGCACTGGATATGGGTATGTTTAGTGTACAACTTCTGTTTGGGTTTCTGATAATCCTACCAGTACTGCTGGAAAAATAAACACTCCGTTAATTATATTTTAGGGGCTCTTGCGTAGATTATAGATGCCAAACGCAGTCATAGCTGGAAATTGCTGCGTGTCTGTCTTCAAATGTTAAACCCAAAACAACTGCTGTTAGAAGTGTGCTTACCTACAGCTAGACTAGACAGGCTTGGTTGTTTCTTTTATATATGGTTTTAGAAGTAGCACAGTAGTAAAAGATGGAGTTGAGCAGCTGATAAGCCATTTGTCCGCCGCTTATCCCTACAAAGATTTGTGGTGCAAAGTTCATTAACTGTCTCTGAGAATGGTTCAAAATAGATTCCAGCAATCAGCCATACTAAAATCAGGCAAGAGTTTATAAAAAATAAACTGAAAAGATGAGGCATGCCTACTTATAAACCTATTAATAAGTGCATCATCTATCTAGTATTCTGTTGCTTGTATTCAAGAACAGGAAGAACTTGATCAATCATGTGGTTATTACTCCATACCTTCTTTATCTATTGTCAGGTGAACTGACAATATTTTTACTTCCCTTCAAATCTGAAATCACTTTCTCACAGAAGACTTTGCCCCCTTTCTTTCTTTCACCTATGTTCATGCTGCAAAAATAAGACTTCAAGAATATAACCAGTTTGTTTTACTGGTGCCCTGCCTAGTCACTCTTGCTCCCCAGTTTATGCTGGTTTGAATATTTCTGTAAGATTGGAGTAAGTTGCTATTACTTCCTTCAAGGACCATATTTCAGAGTAGAGTGTGTGCAGTATGATAGCGGATAGCAACATGGATATGTGCGTTTTGTTTCTTGCATGGCTCAATATATTTTTTCCTTGCTACTTCAGAGATGCTAGAAACATGATGAATGTTCCATTAGTGGTATTGGTAAGAAATACATTAACGCAAGTGCACAGTCAGTGAGAGAGTGGTTTTATTTGAAAGCCTTCTCATAACAGACATTGTACTAATAATCTTAATGTGTAATGTGCTGCATATCTTCAGCGTTAGATTAGATTTGCTTTTAGGTTCTTTGTAAATACAATTTTTATTCAGGATAACTGAGTTTCTACCAGATGTCCAGGCTCCTTGCTTCTTTTCAGCCTTTGCAGCCTCTGAGTGCCAGTAGAATTTTCTGGGCGAAGGGCTGGGTGCGGATGGGGTAGGCGTCTCAGGGTGCAGTCCTTCTTCTCAGAAACTGGCCTTGGTATTGTAGAGCGTTGAGGTCTGACATTAATGTAGAATGTAGTATTAAGAATATAAGTCAGAGCTGAAGACTGCTGTGCTGGTTGCACACCCGAGAGCAATCTGGAATAGCCTTCTCCAACAGATTACTGGAAATGTGGTGAGCGACTTTTTCAAGCCGTGCTGGGAGCATTCAGTTTTCTATGTGTGAAGCTGCTTGCCATGGAGCCAGCTGCTGGACAAGAGGCTGTCCTAGCCAAAGCACAGTGGTTTGCAGCCCTTGAGGTGCTCTGTGATGGGGAAGCAGGACAGGATATGAGGGGAGGAATGGGTGAGCTGGCCCTCCTGCACTGGGGGGCTGGGGCTGAGTGTGCTGGGCAGGGACTACTGCAGGGAGACCCTGCAGTAGGGCAAGGATCTATCACTGTGGCTCATTTGGGGGGAAGCTTGCAAAGCTAATGGGGGATGTGGCTGCAACCACAGGTATGTGTGGCTTAAATGTGAAAGAGGCGTTTGCAGGAGTAAGGGTTTTGGAATGGCAGATGCTGTGGTAAAACACATGGTAGTCATGGCGATGGTGTTTTGAGGACAGCAGTGAGGTCAGAGGTCTGGTGGAGCAAGGAGCAAAGGAAGGCTGGTGGCCCTGGGAGCAGTCAGAAGCCAAAGCTCTTAATGCTTTCACTGGGAGACGTTGCAGCTGGATGGTTAGCCCTCTTTGGGTGCTTTGGGAATAAAGAGTCGAGAGCTAAGAAGTGACCATTGGAATTCCCACTTGTCATCACAAACCAAGATTCCTTGTACCCCAGCTGTAATCACTGGCAGCTGAGTCAAGGTGAGATTAGGTACAGTGATTACAGCTGTGGTACAACGGGAGGGCTGGCTGCCAGGAGACAGGGGGATGGTGAATAATCTTCAGCCTGTTCTGTTGCATACATGAAATTGGGAAGACAAACTGTAATAGTTTAAAGCAAAATGTAATGGTAGGAACTTGAATCTGTATCACTGAAGCGGTTTGCTCTTGTTAGTCTTTCCCAAAGATTTTCAGTCCATTCTCTGATGTTCGTAACAGTGTCATGACTGGAGATTGTAGCATGCACAGGTATTTATTTTCATAGATTTTGCAAGATCATTTTTCTTTAAAAGAGACCTTGTCGCCCTTTTATGAGCAGATGCACTTTGTTGCATTCATTTGCTAAGCAACAGGCTCACTGTGTTGCCTATGAAGCACAAAAGCAAGGGAGGCTTTGACACATGAAGCAGAGCTTACGTAAAGTTCACGAGGAGGAGCAGCAGAGAGAGTGATGAATTCTCTGGGTTTTGTTCCTTACATTAAAGTACTTTAAGGTTGGATATTTTTCTTTGCTGGCTGCTATCAGCAGTGGAAGTATCAACAGGAGAAAAAATGGGTCGCTTGGGTTTTAGCATTAAGCAGCAAATCCAGGGCCAATAGGATTTAACTGGGATGTTAAGGTTTATTCAGTGCATTTACTTAATGAAGTTGGGGGGAGGGAGGAAGGGGAAGAAGAATCAGTGTCTGGTGTTGGGGGAAGGGATGAAATAGCCTCCTGCCACCCAGTGCATCCTGCTTTGACTCCTCCTGATTGATAGGTGCTCCACAAGACAAAAAAGAACTTGAGCAAATGAGGCTTTAATTAGAAAATTTCAGCTCAGTGCCAGCTCTTTTGGATTAAAATCAAGTAGAAAATCTTTGCAATGGACACACACTTCTTAAGGGTGCATGTTTTTAAGGAGTGTAGTGTCCACCAGCTAAGGAGAGGGAAAAGGCTGATGATAATAGGCCCAAGCACCTATAAAGTGGTTATAAAGCAGTGAAAATATTTAGCAAGTGCAGTCGTATGTTAACATTCACCAATCAGGCACAGAAATCAAGTTCAGATTAACAAACTCCCATTTGAGCAGCATGCCAGATTTCTAGCGGACAGCCCCACCGTCCCGTGTGCACACGGGTGGCCCTTTGCTGTGCTCACCCTTATTCTGAAGCCTTTGGTGTCCCCTGCCAAAGGCTGTCATCTTGTGTACAAACACCGTTCAGTGTCTTGTCTTGCTTTCCAAGCCCTGAAAGCCTTCACCACAGAGACACAAAAAACAATTAGTATAGAAAGTCATTGTTATTTAAAATATAAAGGGTTATTATCTGTACTTAAAAAAGGGAAAACCGACATGAATGTATCTTTTGTCCAAGAGGGTTAATGTATGCAAGTTTTAATTTGTTTTCTAAAAACTCCGTTCCTCTACAGACCAGTCTCCCGCTTGGATCAGACCTTGGTTTTTTTTCCCAAACTGTAATGGTCATTTAAGAGTCTGGTGAACTTTCTTATTCAGCCCACTCCCTCAGAGGTCTGTGCTTGATGTCATAGTTAGACACTGCTGGGAGTCATCGAGCAGCGATTAAGACTGTCAAGACTCAGCCCAGTGACCTCAACAGACTGAGAAAGACGTGGGCAGTGGAGGCAGGATTTGTCTGTAACAGTACGGAATAAATCAGCAGCAGACTTGTAAAATGAATAAACAGCATACCTGTTGTTCTCAGCATAATCTCATTGCTCAGACAGCCTATGGCATGATACAAATATGTGAGGAGGACACTACAGCATTTCTTAATAGGATTTATTGCAGTGACACCTCAAA
Organism: Bolborhynchus lineola; assembly: GCA_025448015.1. Classification (NCBI taxonomy): domain Eukaryota; kingdom Metazoa; phylum Chordata; class Aves; order Psittaciformes; family Psittacidae; genus Bolborhynchus; species Bolborhynchus lineola. The sequence continues at coordinate 12,707 of JAOEHX010047292.1, read as the reverse complement.
GCTGAGGCAAAATGGTTCAGGGAAGAACTTGAATTTGTGGAGTTTGTTTGTTTTCTTTCTGACCTCCCAACAGTTTAAGACAAATGTTTTCAAGTAATTAAAAATATGAAAATGTTTCGAAGAACCCTGGTTTTATCTGGTTTGGTCTATACTGCTTTATTTCTGTTAGACTCACAGTATTTTTGACTAAATAACTTCTGGCTACACTTACGGGCTAGTTTAGGGACAAGTCTGTAATAAGAAACAAAGAATAATTTCACTAACTAAAAAAAAAAACCCAGCCAGTAAAACCAAGCAAAAGCACTTGACTGGTGTGTTTAAAGCAGGAGTTTATGAATGTTCAGCCGAACTTTAGAAAATGGGGATGCTTGTGTCCCTACAGTCCCAGGCATGGCAGCAGGGCAGCTGCATACGGAGCGCATAGAGCTCTAGAGGAAGACTTCTGCTATCTTTTATATACAAATAGGAATATGTTTATTAGTAAGCAGATAATGGGAAAGATAGTAGTGCTAATCTGAGGATTTAATGAAATGAAATCTGAGCAGTCTGGTTGTCTTGGTGGCAAGGGAAGCAGAAACCATCCCATTTACAGAGCGCTCTACAGAAAAGCAGAGTGATATGTCTCACCCAAAAGAGAATGCTTTTGGATGTAGCTAGATGATAATAAAAGTGCTTGGTGCAGTGTCCGCACCATTTAGTCTTGTATTTAATGATTGATTGTTACCTTTACCCCCCTCCCCCATTGGCTTGTATTTTCTCACAAGTGGGCCGTAAAGCACTTATTCAACATTTGAGCCTGATTTAAATGAATAGAAAGATAGAATCTGAGCTTTGAAAGCCAGAAAATGACTTTTCTGTGATTTCATTCAATTAACAAATCTTTGAGGATCTCATTAGCATGATTGTGGCTGTGTGCCAGCATCTAGGCAGAAGAGCTAATGGAAATTTTGCCCTCTGTTTTGTAACATTAAACATTCTATAGAACAACAGCAGAGATCTTAAATGAAAAGCCTGTAAAGAACATTGGGGGCAGACACAACCTTTGTAAATGCTCTAAATCCACTCAATAATTACTATATAGTACTGGATTAAATACTGAAAGTCCCTGAGCTGCCTGGATGTGGTGGAGATTTGCTTGCATATGATCAAAGTGATTAAAAAGACTGTTTGCCTTTTTTATTAATGTATATTATACCTATGAGAGTAAATTAGAACAAAATGTTTTACTTCTGCAGATAGGAAAATAAGACATCTACCATTGTTCTGATAAGCAAGCTCAGAATTTTCACTTGCAGGGAATAAGAATCAGGTTTGGCGTCTCAACTTCTTCAGTTCAGAGGTGTTTAAATAGCTGGATTTTGATCTAGTAGTGGAGAATATCAGAAGTTACACAGATTTCTCTGGGAAGAGCAAGGGCTCTGGACGCACAGAGTGAGGAATGCGCTTAGTTTCCCCCTCCCTCTTTCCCGCATCAGCATTCCAAATATACAGATACAGATGCCTGGCAAGTATGGAAAGAGTCTTATTGTTAATTAAGTACTGTGAACATCCCACAATGCTTTGTGTGGACTGGGGTGGGGTAGATGAGGCTGAATAGAAATTATAATAACTCTTAAACCTTATTTGTAACAAAGCCTAATGTCCTTTCTGTGTTTGTAGTGTCAGATAAGTAAGACACTGAAGCTGACCCTATGTTTTGAAGTACTGCTGAAATTTTTAAGATTTATTAAAATTCTGCTAAAATTTTGGAGACTTACGTTGTTCTCAGGAATGATACATCTCTTGACAAAAGCTTCCAATTGAGGTGGAGCCTTCTGAAGCTATACTTTCCCATGACTAAATAGAGCCAGTGCTGCTGTTGACCTCTCATTTGCTTACAAATACAATTCCCTGTGTATCTCTGGGAGCTTCAGTACCAATTAATCTGTCAGCATATCCTATTTTAACTTAATATGTAACATCATAGTAGTCAGCATATTCTGTCATAACATCATATGTGGCATCTCACTGGTAGCTAATTAAGTGGTTTTTTCCACCCATGTCTTGAAAAGCATACTCTAAGAAAGCACTGATCTCCTACTGTGGCATGGTAACTTCAGGGATACCTCTTTCTGCTGCTGGCTGTAGAGCATAATGCATTAGCTTAAGTGTTAGAAATGCAGATTGTTTCCTTATGCAGCTATTAAGACTGTCATGACTGACTATAATGGCAGCTCACCTGTTTTGTACTGTCCACACATAAGATCACATCCATGACTGGTTTCTTGAGCGCCCACTGATGAGTAATGAGTGGGTGACAGGGTTCCCTTGCAGTTGTGTATGGTTGGATGATGCTTTTTGATTTCTCAGAAACATCTTTCCTTCTTTCTTGGTTTTTAGTTTCAATTAAAATATGATAAAAGGCAGAGTTATGGCTACCTAGGGAACCTGTCTTGATATTTCCGTATTTTCTGCTCCGAGTTTTCTTCTGATAAAGTTACCTTAACTGCCGGATTTGCTAAACTTTTAGTGGGTTTTGTTTGTTTACTTTGTTGTTCGACCAGGCAAATGTATCAAGGTCACTTGTGATGAATTACATAAATACAGAATCACAGAATAGTTAGGGTTGGAAAGGACCTTAAGATCATCCAGTTCCAACCCCCCTGCCATGGGCAGGGACACTTCCCACTAAACCATATCACCCAAGGCTCTGTCCAACCTGGCCTTGAGCACCGCCAGGGATGGAGCGTTCACAACTTTCCTGGGCAACCCATTCCAGTGCCTCACCACCCTCACAGTGAAGAACTTCTTCCTCATATCCAATCTAAACTTACCCTGTTTAAGTTTGAACGTGTTACCCCTTGCCCTATTACTACAGTCCCTAATGAAGAGTTCCTCCCCAGCATCCCTATACGCCCCCTTCAGATACTGGAAGGCTGCTATGAGGTCTCCACGCAGCCATCTCTTCTCCAGGCTGAACAGCCACAACTTTCTCATCCTGTCTTCATACGGGGGGTTCTCTAGTCCCCTGATCAACCTCGTGGCCCTCCTTTGGACTTGTTCCAACAGTTTGTATACTTATATATGCCAATTTTGATAGTAGCCACTTCTCGATCCCAGACTTGCTGTGGGGAGATTGCTGACATAGAACTCAGACCCTGAGCTTTGCCTTGGTATCCCTGGGTTTCATTTTAGGGTAATCTGTTCATTGGGCTCTGTTCACTTCTAATTCTGTTCATTGTCCGAAAGGAAATTTACAGCACTGTGATCTTTTTCTGTCTGTTGTACCTCCTGTAAAGAAACAACCCTGATCTTCCTTACAGTGTCTCTGTAGAATTAGTGTGGAGTTTGCAATAAAATGCAAGTAAGGCTTTACAAGAAAAATGTACAGAAACTATCCTTTTTACTGTGCTTTTATTACATTGGATTGTGCACAGATGGATGTGCTTTAAGTTGGCTCAGGAGTAAAGGGCCCACCAATATATATCTAAGCCATTCAAAAGCAACTTGAATTCCCTTAGGAGCAATGCATTAAAGTGCCTGAGAAAATGGACTTTTTTTTTACCTTGTGATCTTTCTGCTTTCCCATCACTAGGCTGGAAAGACCAAGTCTCCAGTGAACATTATTATTAGTCAATAAAGTTAAAAGCAGCAGATCATATATATATTGGGAAATAAATAATAACAAAAGTAGCCAGAACTAGGGTTGCCTACAGCTACTAATAAAATGTCACCTTCATTTTAGCTCTCTGTGCCTCTGAGATAATACTTAAAAATACAATAAAATCTGATGCTCTCAATGAGAATACAGCTGACTTGACAGATACAGAAATATGTTTCTGAATAATACCATTAAAATATACTGGACAAGCATAAAAGATTGCAGATGCACCTAAAATGTTTCATTTCTAGTTCTGTTCTGCTAATGCAATACGGATTTTTCAGATACATACATTTTTATATTGGGGGATTATTTTATATGAAGCTGGGTAGATTTTATAAAATCCTTTCTTGGCTGTGTTGATTTCAAAGATACTAATTCTTCCTTACTTGGAACGTTTACCTAGGAACTTAACTACAGCTTTAGAAAGTTGCCAGTCATGGCTTAAAGAAGATTATCGTGTTTATACTACATTTCTTGCTTCTTTTGTTTACAGAATGTAGGCAAATCAAGTAAAATTTGTGTTCATATTTGCCTAAGTTTAAAAGAAAATGAATTTGCCCTATTATGTCTGCTTTTGGAGAGAATTCTGAGAAACAAGTCTGTTGCTGGGAAATAGTCACATAAACATCTCAGTTGAAGTAGTTCTGGATTGGTACTTTATTTTCTTGACAGGAATTGTCTTTTTTTTTTTTTTTTTTTTTGAAGTGGGATATCCACAGAATAAAACCACTTTGGACTCGCAGATATGTCTAAAGCTGAGGGTGAAGTCATCTTCAAAAATCACATCCTCATAGACTAGTGATGACTTTGGCTCAATATGTCTTCTGTTGCAAACTTTATTTCAAGTGATTAATCAAAATTTGAAAACTATGCAGACATCGGCAGAAAGCCAGTGATCTGCCTAGTGATCCTCAATACTCTGAAAAGAGACAAAGAAAATAGTTTGTACTTGCATGCTTTTTATTGAGAACCATTTATTAGGGTAGATGTCAAATGAATAGGTAATAAACAAAATAGGCTTATAGTTTATATGGTGAGACTAGCTTTCATGTCTGCAGCTTTAAATAACTGCTGCTTGTAACAGTCCCTCTTGCCTTCATACTTATTCCTGAAAAGGATTTATTGAACTGTATTTGTCCAAATAAATCTATTTAATTTATATGTAATCACCAAAGTATGGAGTTCATCTATCTATATTAGTTTTAACCTAATAATGTTCAATATTTAATCAAAGTCAGTAGTTTTGTGTAATCACTGGACATTTAATTTATGTACCCATCTGCAGCCTATATATGCACATAGAGACTTTGTGACAAAAAATGTGTTAGATGGGATTTGAAGCCAGAAATATCTTCTTCTTTTTCTCCTTTTTGGCAGTCTGAAGTGCCATTGGTCTGCTTTCTTAGCCTATGATGATTTGTGGCTGAGGCCATATTTTAATACACTTCGCCTGGTTAGTTTTTGCAAACTGAAGCAGCTTTCTATGTATTCCACTTACTTTCTGCTTCAATTTTTTGAGATGGACTGTTAAGGTTGTCCTAATTTTAACATATGTGCAGAAGACCAAATGTGATAAAAGGATGAGCTGGAGGTAGCCCTTTTCCTGTTGGAACATCCAAGGAAGGCGTTAAGGAGGAGGAGGAGGAAATGTCCACAGAACCCCTGGCAGAATTTCTGCTCTATAATGCTCTTGGAGCAGTAGGATGAGAATACGTTTCTGTCTAATACCAAAGGGCTTCTGGAATCCTTTGTGCTTCTCCGTCCCAGGAATATCCATCTTTGTGACAACACCAATATGTTACCAGCCACTTCTGTTGACTTGGGCTGCAAGCTGGCATTTTGTTGTGAAGGTGATGTGTGATACTACTGCAGCTCAGATCTGAATAAGATACAAGCTTCTTCCCCAATTAGCAAGTGATAGGATGAGAGGAAATGGTTTCAAGTTGTTTCAGGGGAGGTTTAGATTGGATCTTAGGAAAAATTTCTTCACCAAAAGAGTTAATGAGCACTGAGGGAACAGGATGCTTAGAGAAGTGGTTGAGTTGACATCCTTGGAGGTAGCTAAAAGACACGTAGATGTAGCATTTAGGGGCATAGTTTAGTGGTGGACTTGGCAGTGTTAGATTAGCAGTTGGCCTTGATTTTAAGGGTCTTTTCCAACCTAAATGATTCTAGGATTCTAAGATCCATGGAAACAATGTTTTTACAGGCTCTATCTTCTTCCCCATCCATTTCTCCAGACTTTCCCTCCCCTCTTTAGAGGTCTTGGGGGTTGTAAACCTATATGGCACTTTCTGCTCGGGTAAAAGAAGAAAGAAGCAGGTTTGCTAAGATACCTTGTCTCTGGGACCAGTGGAAAAAGAGAGTGAGTGGTATGTTCATGAGATCAGAAAGGAACAATGAAATTTGTTTGGGTATAATGCAATATGTTTGGGTAGAAAATGCTTACCTTGGTATGTGTGTGGGGGGGTTCCACATCCCTGAGATGAGATACTGTTTTTAATGAAATGGGAAAGGTCCAGTGACTAGTACAGGTACACTACACTGTAATGCTTATTGCATTGTGTGCACCACTATTTCAGTTCAGTAGGAATATGGACTTTCCAAAACTTGTGCATTTTTGTTTCAACCACTTGGAACATTCAGTGGTGAAATACCTAGAAGATCATGATCTGGCCAGGTTTGTTTTTTTTTTTTTTGTCCATTCAAAACAGTCAGCCCCAGTACTTCTGATGCCAGCTGCAATGGGAATAAATGCTCCAAGAAAATGTTGCAGTGGCATGTGAGCAGTCAGTCTTGGATTTCATCCAATGGATCTGAAACTTCTGTGTGAAGCTGTGCGTGTCAACATGTCCACATTAGCAAAGGGCTCTTAATGGGATAGCACAAGTAGGCTTTAGTTGGTGGTTGACCGTGGCTCTGTAGTAAACACTGGTGTATTGTCTAGTACTGTAATAGCACTGTAGAAACAAGTGCATGAGGTAAAAAATAATAAAATCCAAACTAAACAAAAAAGCTCTGTTGCAGTGTGGGGCAGTTTGTAGCTCTAGTAATACTTTAAGTACTGCAGTGTTTCTTGAGCTGACTGTGATTATGCATCTTGAGTGTGTGAAGAAAAATGCCATTGTATAAATGTTTGTCAGCAAGTGAACTGCAGTCAGTTACCTTTCTTGAACCTGTGACGTTTTCATAGCAGTAAAAAATGTCTTAAATAATCATGTTTATGAGGTATTCTTGTTCCACTGCTCATGTGAGCTTTCATGATGATTGGCAATCAATTAACCAAATCTTGGCAAGATGAGTGCGGCAATGTTATCAAGTATAAAAAATTCTTGCTTGCCTCTCCGTAAAGCTGTTGTAAATCAGTCGTATTATCAGAAACGCACTTAGCAATAGTACAAGTATGTGATTCAAGGTAAAATGTTTCTGTTTCAAGAATTTAGTGGGCAGACATGTATCAGGTATGAGGGGGGAGTATTCTCCAAAGCCTTCCCCTGCCCTTGACTCAGACTGCAGTTGGTGGAGAGAGAAGTGCCTCCAAGCAGAGCAGCTCTGAATTGCCCATCTTGGATGCCAGTTCTCCCTTGACTATGGGGAAGCCTTGCTAGGCTGAAGTTAACCCTGAATGTAAATCCACTTGGATACATAAGGATTTGGCTGCCTGCAGTGCAGAGTAGCGCATTATCTGCAGTCCTCATTTACAGCTACCACTAAGTGGGCCACTTGTGTAGTGATAGCAATGTAGCCACAGCAGTACAGAAATAGGGAAGAGGCTGAGCTTTTATTGGCATCCAAATGTGGTTTTGCAGGTTGTGCTTACATCTGTGTGGCTATGGCTATTCTGTCTGCACAGTGCCTGGGGAAATAATTACTCTTGAGTTAGCTCAGTTGACACTGCTGCACAGCAACAGTAGATTTCTGTATCTCCTATTTATCTTAAGGCCAGTTTTTTGTCATCTTCTGTAGACTCCTGCTGCTCTTTGAAGGTATTTGCAGTGTCAAACTTTTCAATCTTTGAGGTAAATCTCTACTTACTCATTCCAATTTATTTGCTATGTGAGCAGGTATTGCTTATATTGACATTATTGGAAAATCTGCGTTTTGAGTTAATTGAGTGCAAGTCTTCTCTTGCTGTTTGTGACTCATCTTGGACACTTACTGTCCATCATTAACTGTTATGATGGGTTATTTGCCATGCCAATGCCATTTTTCCTGTCTGTGGTTAGTATTAACAACTTGTCTCCTGTAAGTTGCAGAGGAAAATAAAAATACTTCTTTTTTGACAACCTGTCTTCTAGCTTTTAAGCTGTATTCAACTTTGGAACCTACTTGAATTAATCTCTGCTACTGCAGACAGGCAGCAAAACAAACCCCATACTGTTCTGTTACAGGGCTGGTCTGTGTCGTGTCCTGCTAGGTATGAGACTCGCCTGTTTAGTTTGGAGCTACTACATTTGTGAAATGGCTCCACTTTGATTAAAATGGAGAGCCATGCATACTGCTGTTGGGGGAGGGGGTGTAGGTTTTGCCAATGTTTGGCCTACATTCTTCTGTTCAGTTTTTTCTTCTTTAGCTGAAGGAAGTTGCTTCTCATCTTATCTTCCACTCGGACTCTAAATAAATTATCTTGTCATCTATATTGTTACCTGTAAGGTATTTATAGGCTGTGATCATATTCTGCTCAATCCTCTTTTCTGGATTATGTAACTTCAGTGTCTGTAGTCAGTCTTCAGTATCTTATTCTTTAATTCCTATATAATTTAAGTTAGCCTTCCTTGTATATGCCTAGTTATTTTATATATATGTGTGTATATAATTTATTTTTTTTTTGTCAAGCCATTGAGATGAAAGCTGTATATGTGGTATTCCATTTGCGGTCATGTCATGGCTTTGTACTGTGGAATTATTGCCTCCTTTTTTATCTGCTTATTTATAGGAGATTCATGCACATTGAATACCAACAGTTGCTTCTCCTGCAGACAGATCAAACTTGCCAAAATAATCTTTGGTTGCCAATCAAATATTGATCCTACTTGCAGATAGTATCACTCAATACTTGTAGAGACAGCTATAGTTTTTGGCAGTGCTGCTTATGTTCCAACCTAAAGCAAGAATAGCTTTATTTATTATGAATAAATATTGCCTTTGTTTTCTGCGTTAGCACATCTGAAATGCTTGGGAATTGCTATCCTTCTTGGTTTTGCAGACAGTGACAAATGAAATAGGAAGATGCAAAAAACTTCCTCCACTTAATGCTTATGGGGAAAAAAAGAAAAAAAATCCAAGCAAAAAACAAAACCCAAACAAAAAAAACCACTAAAAATATTGATCTTTACTTAATATGTATTTGGGTTTTGATTAATTTTCATGTGGTTTTGTCATTTCTGATTTCAAGAGAGCAACACAGTAACAGTTCCAGAATAGAGAGAAACCAGCTGCATGTAAAACCAGCTCCTGGGCACATCAGAAGTCTCACAAAACCAACTTCTGTTTCTGTGTTCAGGAGGCCTCTGAAGTTTTACAGGCTTGGTTGATTTTTGTTCTCCACTGCACCCCTACAGCACATCAAACCTCTGAACTGTGTCTGATGTATCCATCTTGAATTCAAGATGTTCTTATTTTCAGTGTGATCCAACAATGAATTACATTTATAAATCAAATTACATAGAAATTTCAGGGGGTTTATTAATGATGTCTGCAATACCTTTTATTATTTAAAACCCCTTTCTGCAATATTCTTCTAATGTACATTTTCCAAGTCAGTAGTCTCTTTCTGCTAAATTTATCCTATGTGTCTAATGCTTTCTCTACTGCTGTTTTTCCTCCCTTGAGTAACATTTAGCACCTTTTGCTTCCTTCCCGAGTTGCTTATCTGTGTGAAATAGCTCACGCTACTGGCATCTTGTATTGTTCTTGCCTGAGTGAATGCTAAAATTCCAGAATTAGTAAGAAAGCAGTTTGTTCCTTGATTATGAGATTCTCCTACACGTCCAGATGTAAACACTTAAAGAGTTTATGCTGCTTTTTATTGCCATTGGTGGCTTCTTATCCTTCCTATCTAGATTTATCCTTGGCATAAGCGGACACATTTCTTACTTGCTTCCACACTAGTCTATGCCAGTGACTAATTTGTTCTCTTCAGCTGGAAAAAACATGGGTGTAGCTGTGATATTGTACAAAATATTTTGGTGCATGGATCTGAATGATGCTTTATCATACCTTGCATTTGAAGCTGAATAAGGCAAGCTGTCTTTAAAATGTGCCAGCTTCCTCTTGTGATGGAGGTTCTTGGCAAATCCCTTCTTACTGCTAGGTTATAGTGATTATTTTAAAAAAAAAGTCCTAAATACCGAAGTGCTTTAAGATTAGTGCCAAAATGAATGTCATTAAGTAGTCTAATGAACCAGGTGTGTGGCTTTTTGAAGTCAGCAGTCACTGAGATCTGGGAGAGCAGTGCTAGTTCTGAAAAGTTGAAAGGCAGATCTGCTATTCCCAAGGGAAGCCTAAGGAACCGGGACTTGCTGCAGAAATTGAACTGGAATTAGAAAGTGATGGGATTTAGGGAGAAAATATAAGCTATTTGAAGGCATCTTTCTAGCCCCGGAGCTAGAATTTTGTCTCATACCTCATTGCCATTGAATCTGCAGAGATGTGGCTTTGATTACTATCTCCTCTGTGAATGACTAGTTCCTTCCTAATGTCTGTCTCGGGCTATTAGACGTGGAGTTCATCTTGCCATACTGTGCTGGGAACAGAGGAGTTTGGAATGGTTATTCCTGGTTTGTTTCCCCCATCTTCAGCAGGGCAGGCTCTTGAATGCCCTTGATATTACTGTTAACTGAAGGGTGGTGAGGAGCAGTTGGCAGCAGTGAAAAACGTGGGGTAAGAGATAGGTATGTATAGCTAACAGGTTCTTGAGATTAAACCAAACCATTTGGTTCCTACTTATACAGCTGAAGCTTTATGTATTGTTTTGTTTTTGAAACAAAATGATGCTGCTGTGTTACCCAAATAGACTACAAAAGCCTAGGATGCCCTTGTAGCCCTGCAGATCTGTCTGGCACCTGGCGATGAGGTCAGAGAATGGAAAAGGCAGCATGAATGGGCTCCATGCCACAAACGTGCATCTCTGTGGTATTTATAGGCTCTTGCAGCACTGTTGATAGGCAAGGCAGAGGCAGGGACCATTCTCAGCAAGGCAGAATAGATGCATGTTTTGGGGGGTTGTGGGTGTATTGGTTGTTTGGCTTTGGGGTATTTTCCCTTTTTCTTGGTGATTTTGTGGGGTTTGGGGTTTTTTTATTCTTTTATTGTTGTTTGGTTCATTTTTAATCTAAGCCACCTTGATCAATTAGTCTGTTAGAGCAGACAGCTGGCCTGCATGGACTAGCTGCCATCTGAGTGTCTGCGTACTTTCTGTTACGAGCAGAAATGGCCATTTGAATACCTTCATCTTGCAGACACTGGAAATGAGACTACAGCTACTGAGCCACCAGTCATGTGTGTATCTGGGGGGGGAGGAGGAGGGAATTTGGGGAAATACTTGCAAATGAACCAGAGGATCAAGGCCTGATTAGTAACTTGTGCTAAGTTCACTTGCATTGTAGTGAACTGTCCTTGCAAGGCTATGTAAGAATTATTCCTATTCACACAGTTTCCTGGTGTCTTAGGGTGTAATAAAGTCTATAGCCGTTAGAAGAGCCAGAGATGAGGTGTTCATAAGACATGAATGACTGCTGCGTGAAATGCTTCCCTTCCAGATCCCTCACATGAGGCCATGCCCCCAGCATTTGCAGGCTGTGACATATGTCTCGGGGCAAGCCAGGACACAGCTGCCTTTAGCGCACAAAGCCAGCAGACATTGCTGGCTCTGGGCTGGGAGTCAGGCAGCCGGGCCTCCAGCAGTGTGTTAATCCATCCTGACAGGGAGTCAGACTTGAAAGGATGAGGTTGTGGAAAGTTTGGACATCAGAAGATGTCCAGCACCACTATGGGCTTAACAGATCCTGTCTCCAGACTGCCTTTTGTGCCTGGTAGTCCTCGCACATTGATTGCTTTGTTCTTTGGTTTGCAACCAACATGACCGCCACAGTGCTTGTCTTAAGGTCTGTCTTTGCATTGGAATGGTGCAGGGGACACTTAGAGAGGCAGGAGCTGCTCTGCTAGCCCTTCTGTGCTCTCTTCTTCTTTCCCTCCTCTCTTTTTTCACTCCCTTTACCTGCCATAGGAAATGCAGCACACAAGTTAGAGTAGCAACCACTTTTTACACTCTTGACATGATCCCTTGTTTAGAGATCAGCTTAGGAGAACTCAGTTGCAAAGTGCTGTTGAACAATCACAGTTTAAGACCAACAGAAAATATATCAGTTGATAATGCTGAGAGGGCTTGGGCAAAATATAATCAATATGAGGTAGGTTTCAGTCACTTGGGTTAAGTCTCAGTTTCTTATCTATGCCCACTGATCAGTGGTAAGTACACTCTTTCTAGTGTGAACTGACTTATGTTTATTCTACTGTTGGTAGTATTTTTTGCAAAGACAAGCCTGTGTATCTGAAATCCACTTTCAGTTGTTTTGCCTTATAAACCAAGGGTTTATATATATTTCAGTGCAATTTTTAACAAAATGATTATTTTTATTTTTTTTAATTTAGCTTTTGGAGTTTCATTAACATGACTTTAAATTTTCTCTAAGTTGCCCTTTTGCCATTATGTGAAGTAACAGATACTCAGTAAGCTTCTGTGGCCACTTAAAGGAAAGTCTTATGTTTTATTTGATCTAAAAATCTGAAGGATTTTTCTGAAGTAGCTCGTTCTCTTTTGAAGTCATGATGGACCACTGATTCCTGGCTCATCAAAATAAGGTTTTTATTGGAGTGTTTTGCGGATTTATAGTAATATAAGTATGAACATTATATCTGCTTGGGATATTATAACCTGTTAGGAAAAAAATGTGTATAAGTCCCTGTCCTGGGTTTTCTGTTCTGCAAAGAATCATAGAATCATAGAATAGTTAGGGTTGGAAAGGACCTTAAGATCATCTAGTTCCAACCTCCCTGCCATGGG
>JAOEHX010047291.1:0-30164 GCA_025448015.1 Bolborhynchus lineola | reverse complement strand
CAAACATGATCACAATTTGGGTGAAGAAAGGGAAAAAAACTCCAAAGCACTGAATGTCTGAATTAGAATCATAGTCATAGAATGGTTTGGATTGGAATAGACCTTAAGATCACCCAGTTCCATCCCCCTGCCATGGAAAGGGACACCTTACACTAGAGTAGGTTGCCCAAAGCTCTCTCTAACCTGGCCTTGAACACTGCCAGGGATGGAGCATTTACCCCTTTTTTGGGAAACAGAATTAACAGAAGAAAGTGCAAGCAGAAGCATGTGCTTAAATCTACCACTGTTTAAGTATATAGACACTTCTCAAGGGCAACACACCTGACATTATTAATTTGTAGAGAAGCCCAGCACATGTATTACCTTGTGTAGGGCCATCCCAAGCTTCTCCATAATGTTCACCCTGGGGCACCTATTTTTCCAATCAAATAAGGAAATGCGGCTGTTGGAAAAATTGCACCATTACATTTCCCCCAGAAAAACACCAGTTTCAACAAAACTTTAATTAGGGAAAGTTTTCTACACCCCCAGTGGAATGATTCATTGATGTAAGAGAAAGCCACAAAAATCCCACATTACCTTCCTTTTTGAACTGTTTCCTGGGACATCTGAGCCAAGAATGCTCTGTTATGGGCCTGTATTTCCAGGAAGTCCTTCAGAAACGAAGAGAAGGGAGGATCTGGGTGAAACTCAAAAGGATGCTTAATGCAATAAGGAGTATAATATCATAACTGAAAAGAGAAGTAAAATACAAGGTAAGTATCAAGAGAGGATGCAAGAAAATAGCAAATGTAAAAACTATCAAAATACAGATTCAAAGGATTTGGATGATAGGATATGTGTGGGCTGGAGACACCAAAAGGGATGTTTTGAGTGATACCTGCAAGTGTGGAAAGGTAAAACACCAAGCAAGACATTGAAAGTATTCTACTGACAACTTAAGAGGACTCTTATTTACCTCTTTTGTTTTTCCCTAAATAATGTATTTACTACAGAGTGCACAATACTATTCCTGCTCTAATGAGACACATGCCCACTGCAGAGAGGACAGAAATGATGAGCTTCATGTCACACCAGGATACCTTCAGGTCAAAGTCCATGCTGGTCTTGCAATTTGATTTCCATTTTACACTTCCATAGATAGTTTTTGTGTGTTTGGAAACCAAAGGCTTTTTCTGTAAATATATCCTATTGCAAAACCCTATCAGGTGAAATGGCTTATCCTATGAGCAGTGATTTCATTTTTAAGATGTTCAGGAGGGAATCAACAAACTCAGTCACTGCTTCAGCTGCTTTTCACAGTGAAAGCTGTCCTAGAGGTGGGGTGTGTGAGCTGGCAGCTAGTTGGAACTGAGAACTAACCATCTATCATTAAATAATTATAGGAACCAAACAGGGGAAATCACAGTGATTCTGTAAACAGAAAACCAGGATACATTACTCTCTGGGCTCTTCTAGTAACTAAACGATTAAATAATATCATGCATATAAAAATTGGGTGTAACTAAATATTCACCTTAATTAGGCAGAAAGATAGAGCAATATTGTTTCTGCCTATCTAATTTTCCATTGGTTAATGTTCTTCATTTTGATGGCAGAACTAAGTATCTGAAACAATTCATTATGAATCTTGGTTTATGAAAGCTAAGAATTATTCTGAGGAATACACAGCAGAGTAAGTGAAGAAATGTCTATTAGAGAAATGAAGAGGAAGACTATTACTAACTTGAAATTGCTGTAAATGAGCCTTTTATTGCCTGAGATTCAAAAGCCCACCAACCATAGCATCTCAATGCAGATAGAGCCAACAAAGTTTGCAAAAATCTTCCATTGCCTTCCTCCAACAGTGATTTCTCTGGCTGTTCACAGGCTTCCTTAGTCTCATCAAAAATGGTACTTTAACAGAGTTGTTTCAAGCACTTAAGGCTGCAGTAAAATTATATTGAATTAAACAATCCCTCCGCAGACCTTCAGAATAGATTCTGTTATTATATCCTGCAGTGCAATAGCCCTTGTCCAACTTCAGGTATGAAGCAGCAAGAACTGAATTTTAACTTAACTGCTAATCTGAGCACCAGCATTGCTGTAGGGAGGGTCTTCTCATCACTATAGGTAAGTTTGTCCTTCACACTGCTATAGATCAGTGCCTAATAAAATCCTTCCTGAGTAAATACTAACAATGAGAGGAAGCCCTGAACAGACTGTTATAATCTACCAGCTACAACTCCCCACAGGACAAGCACCCATTCCCCACACTTCCCTTGAAACACTTCAGCCCTTCCCATACAAATGACCTAGAACAGTACAGCAGCATTTTGCTTGGCAGGAAGAGGGTTAACTCCATGCTGCACCTTGATCACCAGCAGGTATCAAACTTTGTCAGTAAAGGAGATATCCTCCAAACAGGAAGAGACACAGCACTGCGGAGATTCCCCCATCAAATACAATAGAACATGAAAGTGTGGCTCAGTTTTTAGCTCTGGCACCCAATAACAAGTCAGAACCCTGAGGGCACTGTCTTACTCAGAGATGTGAAATGCAAATGAACAGTAACATTGACAACTCAAGACCAAGCAGAAAACAAAGGACTTGAAAGCTACCTGGAAAGGTCTTGCATGAACACATAGCTTTTTTTCTTTTCACCTTTTGTGGGGCAGAAATGTAGTCATTTATGTGGAGAAATTAGATGGGTAATTTTACTGATCACTGCAGTCCCTGAGAATATTTTAGCAGAGAGAAAACCTTGAGACAGTAGTGTACTGAAATCCTTTAACAGTGAAAGTCACGAGGAGCTTGGAAAAGCAAGTTCAACATAAAAAGTTGTGGTGCATGAAACAGAATGGAGGAGCTCACTTCCCAAAACTGAGTCATGGGATTTGCCAAAATATTTTCCTTCAGGAGGAGTTATTCTTTCAGGTGAGAAAAATCTAAGTTAACTTGGATTTTCCCTGTCTGCTTCTAGCTTCTGTATAAATGCTCTAAGGAAGCAAGAGTAACTCACTTTTCTACACTTTTATAGTAGAATTAAGTACCTGAAAGAGAAAAAATACCTAGTGACAATCTTGGTTCATGAAGGCCACAAATTACTCTTAGTAAGCAGAGAAATAACAGCAAAAAGTCACATAGATCAAGACAGAAGTATTTTGGTGATACCTGTTTGGTTCACTCAGCAAGAGTCTCAGCGATGTCACACAGATGCTTCATGAGAGGTACATGTGTGCCCCCACCATATCATTGGCAAGGCCAAACCAGGATTAAAGATGGCCCCTGTCCTGAGCCTTCAGCCCTAAGATGTGATCCAGCACAATGGGACCAGTGACAAGTATCTCCAACATTCCAAGCTGCAACTTGGGGTGCAGCTCCATCACTGAGCAGTTTCTCATCAAGGCAACACCAGACCTCCCTGTTTTCACCATGGAAGGAAACCCAGGCACAAAGGAGCCTCAGCATCCTTAGCAGCCACCCCACAGTGGTCCATTGCAGAGACACCGATCCACTATCAAGGCAGAGACCAAGAAAAGAAAACAAGAGGATAAACAGCAGTCCCATGCTTAGCACGACACCCACACTACCAAAACCTGTGGGGAGGGTTTGAGATCAGCCTAAAACCAGGTGGTTCTGGATGGGAAGTTTGTTACACAGTGAAAAGTCAGGGTTCATATTTACAAACATTTCTGCAAAAGTGGGGCCAAATTTCAGTAACCAAATGTCAAGGCTGAATTTAACATTCTCAAGACTAGGGGTTAGACTAGATGATCTCCAGAGGTCCCTTCTGACCCTCATGATTCAGTGAAGACGGGGTAGAGTACTTTATTAGAAACTGAGGCCAGGGTCATGCAAATTTGGCCTCTGTTATCTGAAATATGAAGAACAGAAAAACTTACAGAAAAACTCAGGAGACCTAAGACTAATAAAAAATACAAAGTTGTTGTGAACCCAGAGACAGGGGTGTCTGAGGAACAATAGCTTCAAAGCCAGGGGAAGGGTAATTGCTTGCTGTTAAACCGGTAGAACATCTATTGGAAGCAGTGACTGGGGGAAAGATGTCAAAGAGCAATGAGCTAATAAACAAGTGGAAAAGAAATAGCGAGAGCCCTTCCTGGACTGCAAACATTCTCCTCTTTTTTCCCCAGCAGCTGGTACATTTCCTGCTTTCTCGTCCTTGTGTGCATGTGTAGTCATATCTCTTGGGGTATTTTTCTTAGCTAGACCGCTCAGAGGTAAATGGGGAGGTTCAAACAAAGTGTCTCTTTGTTGAATATTGGAGGGACAAAAGAAAACAGAAAGTGGTTTTATGGCAAGGCAGTCAATTCAGAAGGGAAAAGAACCTGGTATTGGCATGTTTTGCATATGTCCTAGTGCAAACATACACATACTTCTTTATTCCATCAAGAGATTTCTTGAAGTTCTTGTCTCTCTGCCTCCCTCCTTCACATCCAAAGAGACAAAATTCCTTTGTTGACACATAGGTCCTACCTTATCTGACAGGCAGAGACCTTCAGATGCCTGCTCATATCCCTACAACTGGCTATATGTTTCCCACTAATATCCTCCTTCTCGCAACAGGAGGACTGAGTTGTCAGCAGCTGAAGCTCTCATGGCTCAAGCAGTGTTTGCCTAGTTTGCACTTGAAGCCTACCACTTGCTGCTGTTTGCACAGTATCCAAAGAAATTTGGCTGACCAGACAAGTCAGACACATGAAGGGCATTGTGCTGAATGCCTTGTCCCAGGACCAATTACCAGAAGCGTCTGGCTGATGCCACATGATGAATTGCTCTCTCCTGACCACACTGATGATGGAGGGATCCTAAAAACTTGGTTGTAGTGCTCTGAACTGCCTTGTGAGGGCCACATATTTACCTGCCTTGTAGCACACAGGGGCAAATTGAGGCTCTAAGCAGGGCAGCTCAGATCAGCAAATCTCCAAAAACTATGTGTGTTCCTAATTCTCCTTTAGGATCTGATAGTCAGAATAACATCACACTATGCAAACAATACATCTGAGCAATTCCATGTGCTCTGCCCACAGAACGTGCCTCAAAGTCCCTTGAGAACTGCATGGAGGAAAGCACACACCGTTTAGCAGACACATCACTACACACAAATGTATTCCATTCCTTTCCCTATAAGGCCTTCTGAATTTGTTAGAAAGTATTTGCAGAGAAAATGAAAGGAGCTCCTGGCATCAGGAGTCCTTGGAGAGTAAGCTATGCACTGGCTAAAGGCTCTGCTGATCACAGTTGGAAGGACAGCCTGACTTTATCGGGAGGATCAAGGAGAAAGAGAGATGGAATATGGGAAAGGTTGGAGGAAGATAAAAAGGAGGAATTTATCCATCAAGGTCAGCTAATTGGAGAGAAGTTTCTGCACTGGGGTGGCTGGAAGCAGTATTAATCCAAGCCAAAATTGTTGCCCTTTGGCGCCTTATCTGTTCCTCTTGTAAGGCTTTTGCATTGCCATAGAAAAGAAGGGTATATTTTGGTACTGAATGATGCTGGGGCAGGTTTTTCTCTCCATATTTTTGCATAAATCTACAGAGGGCAGTAGATTCCACCACCGCATGTTGGTGTGAGATCAGAGGCAAGCTCAGTATCTCTCACCTTGTCTGGCAGACTCCTTGACCCATTTCACTCTTTTCGACTCTGCCAGCGTTCCAAGGTCAAAGACCATGCCCAAATCTAAAGTCGATAGTAACTCAGACACTGTATTTTAAAGACATAGGCTCCCTTTTTAAATAATGCGTTATTTAAAATCCACTTTCCTTTGTGTTAGCCTTCCTACCCCATCCAAATGATCTTGACATGTGCTAGGGGGCACACATGTTTCCGGGAGGAGGAATCCCATTTCCTTCACACCAGTTTCCGTAGCATCGTCATCATCATCATCTGCTTATTTCTGCCCTTGATCACATCCTCTGAAAAGCTGGCAGATGTGAAACCTGAGCTCCCCATGGGCCTCCACGCATCCCATAGCAGTAGGTACCCAAAATGGTTCTGATCATCTCTGATTTCTCTATGGGTCGTATGTCTCCTTCAGAAAAAGGGTGGGGAGCAGATGTGCAAAACAGAGGGAGGGAGACTATGATAGTCATATTTCTTTTCCACAGAAGGGGGGGATGAGTGTGTATATTGAAGTAGGGAGGGAGAAAGATTATACACAGAAGAACAGCAGAAATCTGAAACATGGGTCGGATTTGATACATTAACAGTGTGCAAAAGTTTCTTAGTGAGAACATTTCCTTTTGGGTGATTTAACAAATGTAAACTGGATCAAGTCTCCATTATGCAAGAAATATGTTAGGTTTCTTCTCTAGCTATGCACAAATGGCTGGGGAAAGCTGGATATACTCCCATCCTATAAACTGGAATCAGAAATAAATCGAGAGATTTATAAATTGGAGGTGCAATTCTTCAGCTACATTGGTTTAAAGATTGTGAAACGAATGACTAAAGCATTCACTCACAGTGTTTTATGAGGCAGATCTAATGTGCAGGTTTTGTGACCTGCAGTGACTTTAACTTCTCAGTAAATCAAAAAGCTTAACAAATATTAAGATGGCAAAGATTACCTGTGTGTGCCAGATTTTATCTTTTATCCGTTATCATTTAGGAAATGAAAAGCTTGAGTCGGAAATCAGACAGGCAGACATGTGACACGGGCAGTCTGGCAGCCCCACAAGACAAGAACCTGCAGGAGACACAGAAACTACACATTCCCTGATTACTTTTTAGTCCTTAAGAAATGGCTCTTTTCATTGTTATTATTATTAGTGTCCAATGAGCTTTAGAATCAGAGCAATTCCTATCTAAATTCCACAGCAATGAAAATTCATTATTGCAGGCTAGAGGAAGCAGCTGGATGTGTAGCTTGGGTTTAGGGGCAGCTCCATACACAAGTGAGCTTTGGAGGTGTTGAGATTTGGTGGACAGCCCCCATTTGACAGCACAGAGGAAAAAGAGCTCTCCTTTTTCAGTCCTGGCTCAGAATGGCAGGGAACTGGCTGTCAGATGGGATCTTGGCTAAGTCACAGGTTAGAGAACCACAGCATGCGGGGAGACCTGCTGTAATTCAAGTAGAGCATGCCCTCAGTTTGGTAAGACTGTCTTGCAGTTCCTTCCTGGGATGCAGGAGGACAGCAGAAAGGCCTGCTCTTCATGTCTACAGCCCTTTAAACATGCCATAGACCTTCAGGGTGAAACAGACATTTGTATTCTACCCCGGCTTCTAACACGTTCCAAACTAAGGGCTGAAGGAGTCACTTTGAGATTGATATTTAATGCTTAAGTAGGGTCAGACTTTTCCAAACATTTGCTGATTTATGAAATTAGCATCAGCTCTACTGGTGGGATACTGACCTGGAATGTATAAGGCCTGCTTCAAGGCCATAGGGCAATGTAGAGACCAAATCACAACAAGAATTTGAGCCTAAGATCCAACCATAAACCCCAACCAAATAACTCTATTAGCTTCTCACACACACATGCAATATTCTTTTCTTCTCCATACAGAAATGAAGACAATCCCAAAAGCTAAGCAACCTCCTTAACAAAATCAGACCTGTAACAACCACATCAACTATGGGTGCTACTGCAGGCTCTGGGTTTGCATATGTTGTCTTTGCTCAAAGGTCTTCTACCCATGTAGCCCCCCTGTCCCAGCTTCCAAAAGCATTTATAGCCATCCGTTCCTCTTCCATCTGACAGCTGTAGAATATAAGTTAAGCATGTATTGAAGTGCAAGGAGAAAGAGAATGGGAATGGAAATGGAAAGAGCTTCATAAAATGGAAGTTCCATTTTTTCTTCAGAATGTAGGATCTCAATTTAAAAATGGTATCAGTTTTCTTCAAATATGAAACAATGCTGTAGCTGTTTAATAAGCTGAAGACAAATCTAAAGCACATAAAATAACAACCCAGTTCTCCTTTCATCTTCTATGAAAAAGAGGAAGAAAAAAAAGCATTCAGTGTTGGAATATAGAACTGGGTTTAAACTGTTGTTTACTATGCAACTGTCCCTCTGTCACAGCCAGAAAGTCTGTGACCACAGACCAGTAATTGACAAAATCAAGTGACTATCACTTCTTGGTGTGCACTGGTCAGAAAAAAGCATCCCTTCACTGGGAAAAGTCAGCTTCACTGCAACATCATAAGCAGTTCACCATCAAGCAATATTTGGCCCAAAATAACACTACATGCTCAAATAAATTACCAAGCTGATTGCAAGTAAATCAACAGGGAAGTTTAAAGTTTATATACTAACTAATAACAACAAAATAGTTCAAGTAGGAAGAGAATCAAACTGATTGCTGAAAGTCTAAATATGCATTAGTCCTCCATTCCATCAGATCCATGCTAAAACTCCAATGGAAAGAGAATTAATGATTAATAATTATCTGAAAGTCAGGCCATCTCCTGTGGGAAAGATGGGTATACAAGTCTCCAGGGCTGTGCAGACAGACATGTATTATAATATCCTTGCGTAGTGTATTGTATAATAGATATATTGGATATAATTAATAAATAACAAGATATTTATGGAATCCTTGAATCTGCCTTCTATTTTTAAACTTCTGGATTTAGCATTAAAGGAAGTTGTGAGCTGATGGCCCTGTACTGGAGTGTGAGCAGGGCAAACTCTTGTCAGCAACTAGCAAAGGGCTCAAAGGTAACTGTACCATTGGCTCTGAGCAAGGGATGCTGTGTATCTCTGTTCTGCTAAAAGCATATTACAACTCAGCAAGTCCATTTTCTGCCCTGCTCTCCCCAGTTTTGGGAAGGTGTTTCAGTGCTTCTCATGGCATGCAATCACCCCTGCCACACACCCAGCCTGAGCCTCTGAGCAATGGAAGGTGTATGGGGTGAAGGCAGCTTACTTTCTATGTCCTACACACTTTTACATCACTCCTACCCTGACTGCTCTGAGGTAAACCCTTGCTCTTCACACCAGAAACATGGCCTCTGCAACAAACTGAGTCTGAACAAATGAATTAACTGGCACCTCTCTGTCTTCACTTACCAGCCCTGGATTCCAAATGAAAGGTATTAACAAAACCACACACACAGAGCCTCAAAACCAAGAAAACCCCAACCTTACAGTGTATGGTTTCATCATCATGCTTGCTCACCTTACTCCAAGGCCTGAAATGACATGTAAAGACAGACTTGCTGTTAAAGACACAAGTGTTAGTGTGTGAACAGAGCAGGATGGGGTGAAATCTTCTGTTTAACCAGTGTGGGATGGTATTCCCTAAAGAAGCACAGCTGGTTGCACTAGTACACGTATCTGAGCCCTTATTGTCACAATCTTTGTTTAAACTCATCTAAGAAAAGACATCAACATATTGCTCTCTGCTCCCACCCATTACCAGAACTGGTTTTAAATGGTGCCTGCACACACACCGCTAACCTTGTAAAACCTCATAAAGGAAGCATTACTGAGCAGAATCAGAAGCTGTGGCACAGAAGCAGAGAACCTGCACAAACAGAGAAGAAAAAGAAACTCTGTTGACAGACAAAAGTAGGAAGCTTCCACCTTCTATGTGGACAAGTCTGGGTAAGGAGTATGGCATGTCCATGAAGACTTTTACACAAACCACATGCAGTGGCACTGTGTTCTTGCTAGCTGCAGGGTGAGTCACTTTAATTATGAAAGTTCTGCTATTAAATGGGCTTTAATAAGTAAATGCATTACAATTTCTTTAGCTCTTATTACGATTTAATTTACCTATTCATTTTTCTGTTCTTTGAGTTCTTACTAAAATGAATAGCTGGCATCTCCTAGGCCTGTTCCCTTTTGTATTCTTGCCAATAGAATAACATCACAACATTTTGTAGTAATGCTCTTTGGGCCATTGGAGATAGAAAATGTCAAGTACCTTTTATATGCAATTCTAATATTTGCTTTACTCTCCATTGTTTCTAATATCCCCTGAGAACCTTGAAAGTTACATTATTTCCTTAACAAGTTTGGCCTTTCTTCCTTCTACTTAGCAAATCATTTTCTTGGGGCCTTATTACTTGCTAGTCTAGACAACAAGCAACTGCCACAAAATATTGCTGCTCATATATGTCTGGGCTAGAGAAAAGAATCTAGAAACAAGTAAGCATATCTCTTGTTTTCTTCCTAATTTGTTGGCACTCTGCAAAGAAGAACAATGGAGAACATTTCCTCAGATCCTGAGCTGATTGCGTCTCAGTTAAACTTCCATTACACTTGAACAATCCCTTAATACTTTGATTCTGCAGCTATAGAAATAGGCCTATGATGATAATACTGTACTTCCTTGTTGTTTAAAATGAGAGGAGCAATAATGTTTGTTGGAAAGTCTTGTGGACACCTCTAACTTTTGAGAAAAGCTCACACTTGGGGGCCCAACATACATCACAGCATATTACAGAGGCATAATGTAAGTTGATCAAGTGAATGAAATTAAATGGACTCCTAGATTTCATTTTCTAGGCTGCAGAGCTCCGTGCTTTTGATTCATTTTCTTCAACAGTTTTTTGTTGTTGCCATTTTGGGGTCTTTTTTCAGAACATAAAAATTTTCACTTGGAAATACTTTTACAGTTACCAAATGTCTTTTAGTTGTTTAGTGCCAGGATTACATTCCTCAGAGTGGAACAAGACACATTAAAGTCCTTAATCAAAACCCCTTAGTACATGACATGTGGGGTTTAAAATGTTTCCGTGGGACTGCATGGGTTTAAACTCCATCCGTTAGGCCCATGAGATACCATAGAGCTGTGTTTCACAGGGACCTGGCTTCCAGCATACCAGCCTTTCCCTTCCCTCTAAATCTACTTGCAAAGCACTTAGAGGACTTGAATCCCCTTGGTTCCCTCTTATCTATGCCCTTTATTGCCCTCTAGCCTGCCAGAGAGAAACTTTTTCCAGGCTTTCTTCCCTGCCATATAAGTGGGAAAATAGACAAAGGTAGTTAACGTTGGAATTTGCTTGTGACAGCACATCTGCAAACATGCATTTCAGAGCCATATCTTTCTAGCACACAGTAATTTTTAGAACTTGCATATATTTAAGAACTGCAGAGACTGGAAACTCTCAGTTTCTTTCAAGGTTATGGCAGGAGAGGAAGGAGGCTGAGCTGAAGTGTTTGTGGAAGGTAACACATACAATTGAATCTCATAAACTGTCCAGGATGCCATTTGCACAGGCAGAGGGACAATAAAGAGCAGAATACTCTGCTTGCATTTCACAGATCTTCATTGCTTTGCTTTAAATGCTGCTTTCAAAAGAAAGGACATAGGATAAGTAACTTATCTGACAGGCCAAAGGAGTCACAATGGCTACTTAATTATGAAACTCCTCTGGGCGCTTATATGTCAATTCATGGTCTAATGTGGTGTCAAGCTGAGGTGAATAAAGGTTAACATATTCTATCAGCCTCAATTGTCACAAGAATTTCATAGAATAATTCAGGTTGTAAAAGACCTTTAAGATCATTGAGTCCAACTGTTAACCTAACACTGCCAAATCCACCACTAAACCATGTCCTGAAGTGCCACACCTATGTTTTTCCAGTATCTCCTGGGACAGTGACTCAACCACTGCCCTGGGCAGCCTGTTCCAGTGCTTGACAAACCTTTTGGTGGAGAACTTCTTCCTAATATCCAATCTAAAACTCCCCTGATGCAACTTGAGGCAGTTTCCTCTCTGCCCATTGCTGGCTACTCAGAAGTAGAGCCCAGTCTCCTCCTGGCTCCATCCTCCTGTCAGGCAGTTGTCAAGAGTGACAAGGTCCCCTCTGAACCTTCTCTTGCCCAGACTGAACCCCCCAGGCCCCTAAGCCAGTCCCCATCACACTTGTGCTCCAGGCCCTTCACCAGCTCCATTGCCCTGCTCTGGACCCACTCCAGCACCATATTGTGTTTGTTGCAGCAAGGGTACAGAACTGAACACAGAATTCGAGGTGTAGCTTCTACTTCTTCCCAAGTACAGGGAGATGATCACTTCCCTGGCCATGTCGAACAATATGACCCGTTAAATGCTGAATCTAACAATTTCTATTATGTTTATCATGTTTTCTATTATGTTTATCATAATAGAAATTATTCCTATAAAAATGATCTGAATAGCTATGATTTATTAATGTAGACATAAGTTTAATTAGTAATTGATTTCAATTGAGCCTCACTCTGAACATTAGGTTGTGTTGTAAGCCATGTAATGGATTCAATATCCTAAATTAAATATGGAACTCCAAGGCAGGATATGCTTGTCTGTGTTTTCAATTCTTATCCCCACCTCCCACCATGTAAGAACAGCACTCCTGTTCATCATGGAATTTCATTCCCCTCTCTCAAAGTAGACTGGAAAATCTGTCTCCCACCAAATTCCAATAGTTAAAGAACTCTCTTAGAAAGTATTGCTGAGTAGAAGTTAAGGCTCTCCCAGGACAGAGAGCAGCATGGATCAACTCTGCCACCGTGAATGGGAAATGCTGTAAGAAATCCATGTTGAGGAGCTGCAGTAAAACACATCACAAGATAACAAGATGAAAGAAACTAACTCTTAACCACAAACCACCAACACCAAACTCACCCTTCTGAGGTTCCCCTTTACCATACCCCTGCTGCTGCAAGTGGCACATCCTGCTCCCCACAATTGTACCTACAGTTCCCTAACAGAGCCATATTGAACTGGGATCACCCCACACAGTACCACCCTTTGCTATGACAACAGGGACACTTAAATTCTTCATGACTCGGTTTTCTCCCTCTATGGAACAGAGAAAAACCTGCAGTCTTGGCAGAGATCTGTGAACCTTAATTCACTAATGTCTATAAACCCCTCTGAGGTTCTTATTTGGAAGGCACTGTAAAAACGCAAAGTATTATCACTGATTCAAACTGACCTTCCCCTTGAAATATCACCATTTGAGCTATAATTCCAAATCCTGACTCTAACCAAGTGCTACGCTGTGGGATTAACCACATTAATGCTTAAAGCTGTTGCTCTTTTCCTTTTTTCCCAGTGTTCACAAGCTAATGCTTGTAGGGGTCTAATCTTGGACCATTCCTTAATGATACAGATTTTCAGCTGAAAAATACTGCTACATTTTCCTGACTTCTAACAGATTTTAATCTCACAGCTCATATAAATGTTGGAAAGTTATTTAATTATAAATCTAACATTTTCTGGATAGTCCTCCCTAATTTGAGTGTCTCTATCTGTTGTCTGCACACAAACTGTGAATCATTGTATTAAGAGTGATTACACACCCACTGACACAGAAAATTCGTGATCGGGTTGTGAGACATAAGAGGTTTACCAGATTGAATGTGGCATGGCCACATATCCTACAGAATTTATTGTTATTTCTAATCAACCCTCCTCCCCTAAACCAAGATCCCTTGACTATAGGACTCTTGCTATACATAAGAAGGACATTTCAAATGGAGGTATTTTAAAAACACACTTACATAGCTACACACAGGAATGCTGTGGTCACATTTTCAAACACAAGGTTATAGGTAGATAGTTGGGTTTTCATTATGAGGCCAAATCTGGCTTCCCCTTGTACAGAGATAGGGTCTAAGTCTGAGTCTGTGTTAGGCTGGTTTACACCAGCAGAATACCCCCAAACCACAGGATGCAAAGCAAAGGGGTGTCAAACCTACTTTTTCAATGCGTTGATCTGCCATAGGGCTCTGCCCAGTGCTTCTGCCATGGTCATTCAGGCGGTCACCAGTGAGGGGCCTCAAGCTCATGCAATTTAACAGCTTTTCTCTCCCCTGCAATGACAGGCTGCTGGGGCACCCATAAATTAGCAATAAATAGTCTTCAATCTTATTAACCTGTGCATATAGATAAATAAGCATTCTAGACACCTGTGGTAAAGGACAAAATGCTGACATTATCAGTGGTGAATGTGGCCAGAACAAAAGCTGCTCCCCAGCCCCTGTCCTTGCAGGAGCCAGCAATGTACTTGCAAAAAAGCAGCTGTACCAGTGCCATTATGTTAACTCTAGTGTAGAAAAGGTAGGTCCTGGGGAGGGCGCAGGCCCAGGTAACCACACTCCCTCTTTGGGATGTGCAGCCATGTGAAGGGCAGGTCTCTATCCATCCCTACATCTTAGGGAACTTGTGGTGCTAGGTGCTATCTGGTGACCAGCCTGTTTGGCTGCTGTGAGTGATCAAGGATTGACTGTTCTAAGAGTCCTCAGGGATCCCTGTAGTGCACTGCAGCGCTGCTGTGTGCAGCTCAGTGCAAGGCCATCTTACCTGAGATGTGATTCAACATTTCAAGAATAAAAAGCAAAAAGGCCCCAGCAACACAAGCAGTAAGGTAATCTCTACAGTGCACAGCATTGTGCTTTTGGGAATGCCATCAGGTTGCTCCAGAAATACCTCATGAAGTGGAATCTTCTCTTATGAGAAATAGCTAAAGAGGCTTGTTTTGTCACTCACCCATTAAGCTCATTGGTTTTAGAATGCCCAGAAACTTGGCATTTCAAGGAATATCCAAAGGACAAAGACATCTACATATTTTGCCCCAGAATCCTGGACTACAAAAGTCCAACAAAGGGATATACAGAGGATGAGCAAGATTAATAGGCCAAGTAGGTCAGGACCAGTGTGATTCTCAGGCCAGTACAACACAGCACATTGAGAAAGCTTCCAAGAAGCGTAAACAGGAATGGATGTTTGAGACAATGAATGCCCTAATTGGATGCCCATTCTCACCGCTTCCCTCAATTAAGGAGAATCATGGATAATTCTGCCAACATATTGATGGACAATGTAAGCATTGGCTTGAAAACTCTTGCAATTTAATGAACCAAACCCTACCCAGTTGTAAATTACAAGCTAACCAAAAATAAATCCAGCAGAAAATGGTTCAGTGATGGTTAAGTCAAAAAGTTACAAAATTATTAATAACTGAACCTTAAGAACTTCTCATCAGAGGTACTACAACACAAAGCTTTTGATATCATGTGTTGGCTTCATCAAGTTTTCTCAAAGCTTGGAAGATGGGTTATGCTCCAGAAGACAGAATACTGCCTTATCCCTCTAAATTAAGAAAAGATGAGCCAACATTTGCTCAAATTGGAGAAGTAATTCCACTGGTAGTCTCACAAAATGGCTTACAACAGAAAAACTGAGCCAATTGTAACCACATCTCAGACCTGAATTGAGAGGTAACTAATACAGCCTCTGGACATACCAATCCACAGGGATAGTACATACACATCAGGAAATAGCTGAAGGTCTACTGAAAGAACAGTATGAGATTAACATGGAAATGAACAAGTTGTAGATGTTGCACTCTCTTCATCAAGAGACTCAGCTTGGTGAGGAAAACATTGAGGCCAGATTTACTCATTGCCCAGGCAGTTAATCTGGAGTGAATTGAGATGTTCTTCCACCGGTATTACCCAGCGTTATGTATTCTAAGACCAAATTAAAAGGGGAAAAAAACTTGTTTAAAGTACAAATGCTCATGCTCAGAACTCAAACATGGAGAAGAGGGAGGAGAAATTAGAGAGCTTCCAGTGTCAAAATTAACAGCACAGTCGCTGCTCAGATTTCATTGCAGACCAGGCAGTATTGGCTGTTCCCAATGCAGAATGGTTTTATGCCAGTTAAGAGCAGTCAAACCCCTTGCTTCATAAAAGAGAGGGGAAGACTGGCTCAGCAGCATCATTGAAACTTGCCCTCAAACGTTTACAGATAGACCTTGAAATAAAGGTCTTAGAAACACATGACCTTGTATAATCCCATTCCTTAGGCTTCTCTGCATAAAAACACAGGCTCACGCATTTCATTTAACTGTATTCTACTAAATACATTTTTGCAAAGGTTCTTTTCAGTCTGTTGCAGCCTTTCACTTCTGAAACTTGGTGCACAGAGCGTCACTGTGAAGTCAAAATGGCAAGAAGCAGAAGAGAGGGTGTGAGTTTCCAGCAGTCAGTAGTAGCTCTCCAACACCTGGTACTCTCACTTACACTGTAGTTTTGTCTGATGTGCACATAGAAGCACTAAAAAAATACTGGAAATTCATGACTGCTCTGGCTCTTGGGAAACCCAACTAATCCTTGGATAGCATTGCAGACCTCTGACAGCAGCAATGAGAGATGCATTTTACTGAGTATGGGGTAAGCACACCCATACGGTTAGAATAACTGACCAGAATGTGGAAAGAGGACACAGCTGGTGACCTAGGAAACACTTGCCTAAACAAGAACATCCAGAGAGCACTAATTAATGAGACAAGTAAAGAGGAAGCAGCAAGAGAGTCTTGAAGGTGGGGCACTGGCATCCACTATACATGTGGTGTATATCTACTTTGTTTCTGAGCTTTGTCTTGGCCCTGAAGAAATTAGTTGTACCAAACCATGGTACCGTGCTTGCATTATGCTTGTAGACTTCTTGCTGCAAGAGGAGATGGGGTTTGTAGGCAATGCAAAGACCTGGTCTGATTTTGTAAAGATGTCCCTCAAAGGGCAGATCACAGTCATAGAGTCAGGTTAGAAGGGACTTTAAAGGTCATTTAGTTCATCCCTACTTTGATCCTTTCAACCAAAGCTGTATGCTCTGGGCAATATTTACTATATATCCCCTGCTCCTTCCAGATTGCTATGGATTCTCCTGAATATTAACAACCTAATGCTACAAACCTTCCTCCCTGGGCAGATCTCCTTTAGCAGCACAGCAGTCGAAATTGGAGAAGACAGACTCCCCATGAAACCCAGCTCAGGCAGCGGTTAAAAGGCCTAGGTCCATCTTTACCCTGTGTGATGGAAAGAAGGAGATAATGCACCAAGAGCACCAGTGCTACAGCAGGCACAGACTTCATCGCCTGTAAACAAAGAGGAGGACAAAATAAGATGAGCAGCTTCACAAAAAGGTGCCATGAGTTATCAAAAAAAAAAACCCAAAAGAATGATAATGGGCTTTTACCTCTGATGACATTAGCCTTGGTGTAAGCATAGTCTTTTGAAATGAAGGGCTATATTATTACTGTTTGAACTTTACTAATGTGAAAGTCTTGAAATGTCTGTTATTGTTTAGCATAGCTACATAATTAGACAGAACTGAACACCATCAAGCATTTTAAATCATGAAAATACACTCATGCAGCTGTATGATTTAAAGAACTTGAAAGCACTCAGAAACTATGACACTTCTGGAGTCACTTCACCCACATTTAACTCTGCTCGGCAGCACACTCCAGTGTTCATGGATTGGGAAGGGTGAAGTGTTGCAGATTTGGCTAATAGTTCATGCAAAATATTTCTTCCTGCCTGCAGTACATTCAGCTAACTTTCTGTACCCCATTGCTCATAGTGCATAAAGGTGTCCTAAAGCAGATGATGTCATTACTGTCCCAGATTGGATGATGTCCAACCCCATAAGACCAAACAAATTCAGTCAAGTTCTTAAGCCCATGTCTAAACTAAGCACATGAATAGCCCCTTGAGCCAAAGACTCTTTTATTAGACAAATTACTAATCGGCTATGCGAAGGTATCTGAAGAAAACGCTAATGCAAAATTACAAATGTACATCAAAATACTTTGATTTATTCATACAGTGTTCACAAGTGACTGTGTGCAAGTATTTGTGTGTGCACACGTACACAGAGTCACTGTCGTGATTGGTTTTTAAAAGACAAAGAAAACAAAAATGGTCTGGAAAATGTTTCTAGAAAACAAAAATTATTGCAGGCAACAAAGGATATAGTAATTTTTAATTCAAATTGCTCCTATCTATTCTTCCCTTGCCTAGCTCTGATCCTGAGTGTCCTTATCATATGATCACAGAAGTGGTTTTGCTACCCAACATTGCTTTAAACTGCTAGGTTTAGGGAGGGCTGCGTTTGGGTTTGGTTTAAGTCTCTTACAAATTTTACAAGGCTGCACTCACTTTCCAGGGCTCCATTTTCACACGTGTCTCTCTCCCATAAAAGATGCTCACTTCTTTTAAACATAGCTACAAGCCAAGAGAAAACGATTACAAAGAGCACTATCATTAGTCTAGCATCACCAAGACAATGTTTATATGAGTTTATACTACAGAGGAGCTCATATTTGAATAACTCATGCGCATTGTCCTCAGACAAGAAAAAAAGTCCAACCAACCATGTAAGCCAAGTCACGAAATTTAATTAGGAAGATAAGAGATGGGGTTTTATTTCGTTGGGGTTTTTTTTAGGTTACAAAAAAAGATAATTTTAGGCAGAAAATTAGCATCTTCTAATAATCTTAGACAAAAATGATTTTGTTTTGCTTTGGTTTGTAAATTAGCTCATGATTAAAGTATCTCTCTAGTTGAGCTTCATTGTTTTTTTGAGCCTATTTTCTGAATGCAGCCCTGACCTGAATACTCTCGTAGCTCAAGTACAAGATTTGAAAGCATGAGAGGAACAATTATTATAAAGTGAAGTA
Source organism: Bolborhynchus lineola (assembly GCA_025448015.1). NCBI lineage: Eukaryota > Metazoa > Chordata > Aves > Psittaciformes > Psittacidae > Bolborhynchus > Bolborhynchus lineola. Next base: position 11,755 of record JAOEHX010047291.1, on the reverse strand, counting down.
CTTACAGTTTTACTGCAAAATCAATGAACTTTCAAGTGATTTTTATCATATTTTGCAGCTGTTCTGTTTGCTTTGAATAATATTGATCACATCAAAAAACTGTAGCACTTTTAAAGGATCCTTTCTCTAGAAATTTCCTCCACCTTTATTTCCTTGTACAACCCAGCGCTGTAAATACTGCTTCCCAAGACTATTTTTGTCTTCTGATTTTCCCATGCTTCAGAAATCCTCTCTCAACATTTAGGCCAGTGATTTTGCTCAGTCCCTGCGCTGTTCTCTCTCATGGATTCTTAAATGAGGAAAAGCTCAAAGTTCCCAACTTAATCCACAGTTTTGCAGTTCAGTTATATGTCACCATTCAAGGATACCTTTCTGATACTTTTATTATCAAAGGAAGATCTCCGTGTGATCTGGGTGTGTAGGAGCTCAGACCATCTGCCAGAACCATACAGTGAGAAGCAGGGAAGTGGCACTCCTCTCGTGGGACCTGATCCATAGGGTCATCTGTGGACATCAGAGGTGAATATTCTACTGACTTCAGAGGTATAGGGTGAGAAGAACAGCTCATCTTACTCTCAGATACATGTTTCCAAATCAACCCGCTACCTCAAGCAGAGCTATCTCCTTCCCCAAATGGGATTGCAAAAGTTAGAACATTTATGAAAAGACCTGCTTGGTTACCTTTCCTTACTTTGTCCCTCTCAGCCAAAGCTGCATGCTCTGGGCAATATTTACTGTATATCTGCTGCTCCTTCCCAACTGCTATGGATTCTGCTGAAACAATCTAATGCTACAAACCTTCTTCCCTGGGCAGAGCTCCTTCAGCAGCCCCTTGGACTCCCAACACAACTTATGCAATTATTCATAGAATCACCGACTGATTCGGGTTGGAAGGAACCTTAAGCTCATCCAGTTCCAACTCCCTGCCACAGGCAGGGACACCTTTCACTAGAACAGGTTGCTCCAAGCCCTGTCCAGCCTGGCCCTGAACACTGCCAGGGGTGGGACAGCCACAGCTTCTCTGAACAGCCTGTGCTAGTTCCTCAGCATCCTCACAAGAAGAATTATTACTGTGGTACTGCACTGTATTAACCACTACACACATACTCACTAAACGGATGGCATCTTATCCCAGGTAATTTACAATCCTGGTTTCAACCAGATGCAACAGGGGCAAACCAAAAAAGAGGAGAGAGGAAAGTCAAAAGAGAATGAAGTGACAATAAAAGGCAAACAAGCAAAATAAACCCAAAATAAGTATCAACTGGCATAGTCTTGTGGGCACTGCAGTGGAAGAGAGTTTATTCATGGTGCTATACTCAAAAGTATTGTATAATAAAATCATATTTCGTACATTTACCAGTACATAAAATTAATGCAGCTGTGTAATTCCTATTATGCTTCCTTATGTAATTCATATCACTCCTATCTCCTTTCTGTTTAAATCAATAGAAATTTAATTTTACTTAAATGCTTACTGATCACCAGTAAAACCTTGAATTGTTTGTTTTATCAGAGCTAATACAAAGATGTACTTAAGCTGGTTCACAGTTCCAGTGACTGGAAGTCACACCTACTTTTAAATCACATTCACTGACCTTCTAGACAACATCCTCAGACACTTCTGACTGAAGAACACATCATGAAGGTTTTACAATGCACTATTCCACTGCTCAGCTTAGGAGCAAATGAGCCCTAGTGTTGCTATTCTGTGGTACCTGACCAGAAAGGTACCTCTGCTGCAGTAAATAAGGTAAAAGCATATCAACTAAAACCAAAGTAACCACAGCTCATCTAAAACATGGTAAATTGATCATATGTGTGAGCCCAAAGAGAAAAACAGAGACTTTATGCACAAAAAGTATGAAAACCCCTTTAAGTCACATAAATACTTAAAAAATGAAGCTCAGAGGAGATACTATTTTGAGAATGCCTATTGGCAGTTATACCAATACAGGGGCATTTCATTTAATAGATCAGAGCCTGGAGCACTTGAACTGTCTATTGCTTGTCTTCTGGTCATCAATATGAGAACTGTCCCATTATGCCCCTCCCCTGGGGCTGCCTAGTTCGCCTTTATTTAAATTTACCTGATTATAACTTTGCAGTCACAGTTTCCAGCCTTTGTCCTCTTTCATCCTTCATTTCATCATTCTACTTCTTTTTTCCTCTTCTTCAAAACTGCTGTTAATTAAATTTAACAATTGACAAACCTAAACAAGAATAAAAGTGGGATTATATGCATGGTACAAGTGATTTCAAGCAGGACACAGAGATGTTTGAATCCTTGGAATGCAGATCTCACCCTTCCAAATGCAAAGAAAAGCCACACTTAGAGCTGTTGCAAATTATACAGTTACACAGGTACTCCTGCAGACATCCCCATCTTGATGCAAATAGAAAAAAATATGTGGATTTTGGTGAAAATTTCATCCAACAAAAGAAGGCACAATAAAAATTTATTTGGGAATGGTTACATTTAGGAATTGCTTACTTTCAGAATTGTATTTTGGATTCTTATTATGTTACCTTAAACTACTGGTGTTTTGTCCAGCATGTCTACCTTTACAGTGCATACCACATGCAAATATAGAATATTTGTATGTGTAATATACTTGTAATTTGCTGTAAAAAGATTGAGGCAGTTTGCTACTTAAACCCCCTGGAATCAAATATTCTCTCCAGTTTCAGTGCCTCTAAAATGTTTGGCACTAAAACAGGTCAGCTCCTAAGTAACACAACTTCTTAAAAGAGAATTATTACAAATTAGCAGAGACACAATAAAAACCAAAATAAAACATGTAAAGATATAATAATAAAGGAAATTTTTGTTTCTGATTATAATGCTTAAAGAAAGAATATATATTGTGCAAATCAGATCTGATAAAATTTATTGGGTTTAATAGTAGACAAGCATCAGTGTTATTGCTTATTTTCATCTCTTCCATACTATCTGAATCTCTATTATCTCCCATTTTGAATCCAAAAGCCATGATTAAACTGGAGCACATCTTACAGCACAACATGCAATATTTTCCAGTGACAGAGAAACCACTTCAGCCCTTAAATTGTTCCAGCAGTTCATTATTCTCCCTGATAAAAATGTACCTTTTATCCAGTCTGAATTAGTCAAGATTTGCCTTCCAGCACTAGACTTTTATAACTTTTTGCTCATGTTATTGCTTGTATATTCACCCCCCCCCCAAAAAAAAGATATTTTTATTGCTGTTTAACCTTCTATTTGATGAACAGAATGTATGAGGATCCTTGACTCATGCATTCCAAACCAGGTTTCCATTCAGGTAATTCTTTCTTGTCACTCTTCCCTGAACTCTAACCTTTTTAACATCATTAAGTGTGCCCCACTCAGAACAGACACAGTGGCAGCTGCTCCCCACCAAAGTCTTTCCCCCTCTCCAAGAACAGGGATTTGCTCATCTGGTGGCATTCAGCTATTTGCCCACCTGTAATCCTGAATATCTGTACTGGGCTTTCAGCACATTCCCAGTATCATGTAATGTGATTTGGGCTGCTAGAAGAGCTGGGTAAACAGAAATAGAAGGAAAGGTGTAAAAAGAGGAAAGTCTGTGCACTTGGTTTCCTCCCACTGCTCTCCTGAACTCAGCTGTGCAGTTTATTACCAGCTTTCTGCAGCTTCAGGGCTTATTTCATTCGTGTTGCTACTATTACAGTGGAAGGAGCCACAGCAGACCTGCAAGCACCAAAATCTGATCATATGCAGCATCTCCTTTGGTAACCCTTCACCTCAGTTGTTCGCCATTACCTTTTGGGATAAAAAGTATAAAAGATCAAAATCTGGAGGAAAACGTGCAGTGTAGACAGTGTACAGCCCCACTAGCGAGAGCTCTAAACTTGGGAAAACCTGTTATCTGGCACAAATTCTAGAGCAGAGTGCTTCTTTGAGCTGGTTGCAGCAGAGAAGCTTTAAAGAACATTAAGGAGGAAAATGACACTAAAACCAGCTCTGTCTGCAACATTACCTGCTCTCAGCTGAGCTAATACCCTCTGTGGTTTTGCAAAGCATTAGTGAAAAAGAAAACAACAAACCAACATTAAAACAAAAATCCAACAGCAAGTAAAGAGCCCTCAGGGCCTGAGCCAGAAACTGGGACTAAACCAGCACCTATAGTCACTGTCAGCCTCTCCACGGAAGCTTTCAGGAAACAGAAGTGGCCAAGATGCTTACAGTTTTTAATGGGTTGTTTGTCTTTCCTAAGAAAGAACTTGCAGGGATGAAAGCAAGCCCTGCAAAAGCTGGAGTCGAAGGTCTTACTGAGTGCTCTGTGTGCTGTCCCCATAGACTCCCTTGTTAGCTTGTGTATAAACGCAGAACTGAACCAAAGCCTTTGTGCAGTGCCAGGGGAGGCTGCGACAGAATCTTCTGGAGGAGTTTTAAAGATTCATGCGCCTTCTGAACCATCTGTGTGTATTACACAGTCATTGAGTCTTTTTTACAGAAATGTCCTTGCATTGATCAATGCTGTCATTCACAAACTTTCCAGGTATCTGGATTTTGGTTCCCTAAAATCATTGGACTGCCTTAAAATGCTCCTACACTTGATATAGTTGATGCTGAAGTAACATATTTGATGGAATTTCTGTTTAGATGGTAAATACTCAGGTTCTGTAGGGTATCTATAAAGTTTGTAGGCCTGAAATATTCTGAGCCATAGAAAGCACCTATAAAGGAGTGGGGTCTCCCTTACTCTGTGTATTAGATGGTGGTGGGCTATGCTGGTGCACGCTTGAAATATTAGGGAAGACAGGCTCCAGGTAAGTAATAAATTGCTGTATGTGTTGCCTTAGGAGCAGGTTAGACCTTTCCCTTGCTCACCAGCATTTAACACCCCCTTCAAAGGGCAACGCTTCCAAAAGCACAAAGTTTAACACGGTAATAAAAACACATCTTAAAAGCTCAACCCCTGTGTTTCAGTGCTTTCAAAAGGTGGCAGCTTGGCAGACCTGGAGACTGACAGCCGCAGTGTCAGCTTTCCTCACACTGCTCTGCCAAAGCACCTCAACCTTGACCTGAGGAGAAAACCACAAAGGGTTTGAGTGGGATTTCATGCCCATTCACTCTGGCATCTCTGCTGAGATTGCCAACATGGGGGCCAATTAGTGCTTGCTTCTGAGGAGCAGTTTTCCCACCTCGTGGAAGTGACACCTGTCCACTGAAACTAGGCAGAGACCCACTAGTTCCTGGGGTACCAATGAAAGTGCAGCCACTGCAAGGGTTACTGCTCCCTTGCACCAGGCATGCAGCAGCTTCAAGTTGTTCTCCAAACGGGACCAAACCTACTTTCCTTTCCCAACAAGTAGTCCTTTCTAATTTAAAATAGCAGCCTTGTGTTAAAGACTGAATTGTCGAACAAGCCCAGAGGAGGCCACGAGGATGCTCAGGGGCTGCAGCAGCTCCTGTACGGAGACAGGCTGAGAACATTGGGGCTGTTCAGACTGGAGAAGAGAAGCTGTGTGGAGACCTCAGAGCAGCTTCCAGGGTCTGAAGGGGGCTGCAAGGATGCTGGAGAGGGACTCTTCATCAGGGACTGCAGCAATAGGACATGGGGTGATGTGTTCAAACTGAGACAGGGCAAGTTCAGGTTAGATCTAAGGCAGAAGCTCTTCCCTGTGAGGGTGCTGAGGCGCTGGCACAGGGTGCCCAGAGAAGTCATAAACGCTTCATCCCCGGCAGTGTGCAAGGCCAGGATGGACAGAGCCTTGGGCAGCATGGTCTAGTGTGACATGTCAGGGGACTGGATGATCTTAAGACCCTTTCCAACTCAATCCATTCTGTGATTCTATGCATTTTAAAAGTGATTCTTACTATTCAAGGTCCTGAAGATCAAAACGTCAATTCTGCTGTGCAACCAAGTACAACCCCATCAAGGAATTGCACCAGGGCAGAAGGAGGTGAAGAGAGAAGTCCTCAGCCCTTTGTTTTCAACAGAGAGAAAATGTGGTTTTCCTGCTGGGCTCTTTCCCTTCTCACAAGACCTAATAGGCAATTTTTTTGGGGTGTGAAATTTTTTGGGGTCAACCTAAAGCGATCAACTGGTCTGGTGGCCAAGAAGGGAGTAGCTGCCACTGTGACATGAGTAGAGATAGGTCTCTCCAATTTTCACCACTGTAAAACTGATCACACTTTAATTAACGTCCTTGAGCACACACCTTTGCAGCCTGTTTGCAGTGTAAATGGTGGAAATATTACTTAGTGGAACAGGAAAATTCTTTGTGGATTAATTTTATAAAGAATATCTTTCTTAAATTCCAGTTCATTCAGCTTCATTTTGTCAAAGTGAAGAAGTCATTCTCTTTCAAATCAGACATCACCTTCCAGTTCATCTGTCACCAGCATCATCTTACTAACCCCTCTAAGAATGTCATCTGACTATAGTTTTCTATCACTCTAATTCCAGGTGCACTTCTTGGCAATTGTTTTAGATCCCTATCCAGAGTCTCTTCCAGGAATCTAGAAGGACCATGAAGATTGCATCAAGGACTTGATTAAACAACAGATAAAATGCTTACCCAGCATCCTAACCTCATTTGCAAGCTCTCACACTACATGATTGACAGTTGATACCCCAAGCAAAACTGCTCTTTATAGAGTCCTTTTCAGTCCAGCCACATTAGTCTCTCCACATAGCAGAAGTCAGTACACTGCTATCAAAACCAAGTCTGTGACTGATAATATTGAACCCTTCAGTACCCCAAGTGTTGCTGCAAGTAATACCACGGGTTTGGACATCACTGTTCAATGAAGGCATATTATTATAGAGATGCAGCTTAGGGCATGATGAGAACAAACAGCTTTGCTGCCAAGGTAAAAGGGGTGAATTACAAATAGGTCTAGGTTATAATAGAGACAGTGCCCTGTTTTTATGATGCAACCTTGTACCCTGGCACCCAACACAAGTTCAGTGGAATATGCTGGATCCTGTGTATTCAAACAAAACTGGTTGGTTGTTAGCAGAAAATCTAAATCAGGGAAGGAAGAGGTCCTGTAAGTTGATGTAGAGAAGGGTTATTCTGTTGTTTAAGTCTGATATTTTGAATACTTTCAGGGTTCAGATCCCAGCAAAGGCTTTCTTATTTTTTATAGTTTCTTGAACTAGATAAGACACCACAGATAAATTGCATCTGGCATTACAGTTTATATAACTTATAAGAATAGAGACTTGTCCTGGCCTCCTCTCCTACATTTACTTTCTCTCCCTCTTCACTCCAGAGGTGGCTGCATGCAGTGCTGGCTGTTTAGAACTGGCTGCACACCAGAATCTCTCAGCAAGAAGACTGCTAATCTCTCCCTGGGAACAGCACCCAGTTTGCTCTGCCCGAAGTCACAACACATCCTTCTGGTTCCTTTGTCCACTCTGTATTTCAGCCTAATTAACCAACAGTTTCTAATGATAAAAATAATAAAAGAAAGAAATTACTTCCTAGAACTATGAATACATTGATTCACATGTGCGAGGCAGTTGCTCTGCCAGCTTTGCTGCAAGTGGAAAAAGAAATAATGGAAAAGACCTTCATTTGATTGAGTTCCTCTTTTCACTTCTGTGCTGTGTGAGTCAAATTAAACAAGAACATCATTGGATCTGCTGATGGGTTGTTCCTTGAAAATGTGGGGATGATGAAGGTGCTTGATCATCTAAGATGGACTACAGCAATGGTCCATATTTACAAAACATGCTCAAATTCTGCAGGACCTCTAAAACACAGCAGACATAAGGGGCTCCAGGAATACATACACCATGCCCTCATCCTTCTCAGATTATCCCCTTTATATTTATTACCTCTGAAAGCAGTCTATTTTCACCTGTCTTAGGCCTACGTAGGGTCCCTCTTTCCTCAGCATCTGAAAACACCTCATATACATGGAACATGTATACCATCCCCGAAAAGTAAAAGTATTAGGATGATCCAGGAGTCAAGTGGAGACCCCAAGAAAACAACTTAACACTGTGGTCAGACAGGGAACTGAACTGTACCATCAAGGGTGTAACTTTGCAGAGCTGTAAGGAGCAGGTCTTAGCTGTAATACTAATGATAGCTGACATACTGCAGGCCAACAGGTAGCTGAACTGATAAGGAACTCGGAGCAAGAAGAGAGGAGGATGAACCACTGCCTTGCATTGCCTTGCTAAGAAACAATTCTAAAGGCGAGTCCACTCCTTGTTCATTCATAAAAGGAAAGGAAAAATAAATTTCCAGGAGGCAGAAAAACAGGAGAAAGAAATCACTTAATTTTAGGGAATGGTAAACTCTTGCATAGGAGTAAGCGAATATCCAGTCAGGGTGGAACAATTCAACCCCCCTCCAGCCAGAAAATCCCATTGACAGCAGATGTCCAAGAAAAGAATCTAGACATGAAACTGAAATCTTAATTTCTCAGAGTTTCTCTAAAAGAATGGAGCATCTTCCTGCTCAAGTAGGAAGAAAAAGGTGTGCTGAGAGGTTTCCAGCAATCTTTTGAAAGATTAAATCCTGGGAATATTATCCTTTCTGCCTCATCAGCCATTCCCCCACTACAGAACTGCAAAAAAATGTCATTCTCCCTGACTGACTCCCCGGCAAAATACTGATCTCATGTAAGACATTCTGGACAGAATGAGCATCGTCCCTTAGCTGCTGAAATTTGATGTGGTACCTTAAATTACCTGTAATATTAGGCACTAATATGCTCAGTGTGGTAGACGAAGGATGGACACACGTTTTCAGTGAGTTGTGAGACAGGCGTGGGGCTGAAGAATGAGAGCTGCACCATCTAACTTGGTGCAACTGACCAACTTGTGTTCAAAGTCAGCAGTCATTTGAAACTAATTGGTTTTCTTTTATTTACCCTAACATACAACCCCCTGGTGAGTACAGGGGCTGATCTACCAAAATGACTCTTTTGCCCTAAATTCTTTACACCGGAGGAGAGCAAGGAGAGAAGCATTCCCATCAGGTTCCCAGTACAAACCAAGAGCTGTTTTCCCTAACCTGATTCAGCTCAGGTTTTCAAGTCTTCAATAACCACTAGGTCACTCTGTTTTGATCACCTCACGCTGTCCTGCTCAGAACTCTCTGGTCTGACAGAAAACGTTGAAAGACCTGGCATGTCCACTCCTGAAATGTCAGCTTCTCGTTCATGTACAGAGTTCACTTCCCTGTCAGCACAGGCAGCGTCTGCTCCACCATAACACAGGCCATTCATGCAGTTCAAGACACCTGAGGCAGCTCCCATCATCAGCTTTCCCACAGCATCATACATGCCAGTTAATGTGCATGTATGTCTCAAAAGAGGAGTCTTATTCAGCAGTAACATCTGAAGAGTGACTCAGAAGAAACTTTTGTTGCTCCAGCAGCGTAGTTTTGTCACCTAGAATGCCATTCTCAGCTCTGCCTTTGATTTTTCCAAACAACAGGCCTATTCATGGACAGCACAGATCCCTGCTCACCACTGGTAGGGGCTTAACACAAGCATGCAGCAAAAAGCAGAGCAAGTTGAATTGTACTTGCTGACACCTCCAGCTGGGTCAGAGTAGTGATTCCTGCCCTAGGATACCCGCCTGTGCCTCATCCCAGCCTTACAGGACTTATGAGAATAATAACTTCAGAGGAGAGAAGACTCAGCTCTTGAACTGCTGCAATTTGCAGGCCAGTCTAAGAAAGAAAACTAGAGCCAATGTCAGTTTACTGTACTATGTTGAGCTATAAACGGGAACAGTGCAAGAGCTGCTGGGCCATCCCTGCTCTGGAGCTAGCAATCGCAGGAGAAGGAAGCATAGGGGAGTGTGGGTGACACTTCAACCATACCAGTTTAATCTCAAGCCATAAGTGAGCCAACAACTCTGCTAAAGTGATATGCCTCACCAGAGGTTGCAGAGTCTTTCCCCCAGAGAGGTCACTAGAGAGAAGGTGAAGATGAAATGCAGGGAAACAGGCATTTGAAATAAGAATCTCACAGTCCTTACACATACAAGCCATTCCCTGAAGAACAGAATGCCACCCGAGCAAGGACATGTATAAGTAAGAGAGACAAAGGTATTTAAGGCTCTGTATTCATTCTGATAAACTCAGGCAGCTGACAGAGCTAAATGACTACCGCTCATTGCCCAAGGCCTTCCCTCAGTTTTGCAGTTGATAAAACGGGGATACTGTTTTACAGAGATGCAGTTGGGAATCCCTTGATGGTATTCAGTGAAGGTTTTCAGAATCTAAACCACCAGATGCCTTTCAAACTATCATTTATCATGACACAACCAGTGAGCAGCAAAAAACACAGGACCTCACAAAACAACCAGAGCTGCTTCTGTGCAAAGGCAAGGCAAGCAATTGTCTTTGGCAACACAATGCCAGGGTCAGTGAAACAGGCAAACAAGGGTAGCACAGATTTGGCTACATCAGGTCTCCAGAAAGCCAGACCAGCTGTTTGTGTCTCCAAGAGGAATATCTCAGTGCCCAGGGCATTTGCTGCTGCTGAGGAGAGGAAGAGGGTTCCCCTAGGCAGAGCCACCACTCCTCCCAAACCTGCTGTGAAGAGCTCCATGGCTGGAATCAACCCTGCACGGCTGTTTCTCCTGCCTCTCTCCCTCTGGGGCAGGGGTGGCCTCTCCTGGCTGCTCACACTATGGGCATTCAAATTCAGCAGTGCTTATGCTGCTGAGGATCCTTGAACCACATCTGCATTTGCTATGTGAACATTACTCACATAAGCCACTCACGAAATGAAACGCTGTGATTTACGTGACAAAGAGCTACTACCTTGAGTTAAGCCTTACAGAATCAGGCCCACACATCACCCACAGTAGCCTAAGCAGCGTTTATGTGGTATCAGAAACAGGCCTGAGAAGAATGTGCAGGTTAGGGCCTCTATCCAGCAATCCATGCTGGCAGGCCTGTGAAGGGGTTTGGACATCGTACAATGAGTGATAACAGCAAACAATGGGAGAGAAGAGAGTGAGGGTCATAACTGCAAGACCATCTGGTTGTTTCCATTTGCTGTGTACACATCTTGCTAGTCCTGCCGCTAGAAAGTCAGAGAGGGTTGCTGGAGTACTGAGTTACTAATGAATAGTTGTCTTTGTGTCTTATATACCGTTATTGATACCAATGATTACAGCAGCATTTCAGATACTGGTTTCTGAGGAAGGCCAAAATCTCAGCATTTCTGACTGGTAATATATCAGTATGTAAAATAATTTGGTTCATGTGACAATTTCATGACAATATTTTTATTTCATGGTTTTCTTTATCTTCTTAAGTTTTCATTAAGAGTTCTTAATTCCCTTGCTGGGATCATCAGCACTTGGATGGTCAAGCCCATAACTGGCATTCTAGATACGCCGGCAAAAGCAAAAACTACAATAAAATGAAGACTACTGCATGCTTTTTGGAAGGATACATGAAGGAAACTCACTTATTTGCAATTAGTCAATATGGGTCAATATTGGATTTATCTTTCTTGAATCTCCACTAAGCTTCCAAATCAATGAAAAGAGAACAGATCAGGCAGATGCATCTTGCTCTGCACTCTACCTGAAACCAGATGTGGGCTTTACTAAACCACATGTGGGAGTGAAAACAGAGCCAAGGGCCCTTCTCAGAGAATCACCTGCCACTTGACCATATGGTTTCAACCTTGGAGTCAGGTAGCAAGGGCATTTCAGCCTTTTGTAATCTGCAAGTTGACCGAGTGGGAGACATGCTCAGAGATACTGTGAACTATCCAGGAGGGGCAGAACCAGGG
>JAOEHX010047288.1:0-29338 GCA_025448015.1 Bolborhynchus lineola | reverse complement strand
CTGCTTCCTCCCGGCTTCCCCTCCTCCCTGGCAGAGCATGAGGCTCAGAAAGTCCTTGGTCAGAGTAACCATTACTGCAACAACTAAAATCATCGGTGGTTATCAGCGCTGTTCCCAGGCCAAAAGTCAAAACCACAACACTGCACAGGCTACTAAGACGGAGAAAAACGACTGCTACTGCTGAACCCATGACACCTGTCTAGCTCTGAAAGAGCCAAGAAAGGTAAGTGATAAAAGCACCAGCTTAGACTCTTGAACATAAACTCAGGCGTTTTAATGTGTATCTCAGTAAAGCTACACATGTTTGCATGTAGGTTATTCATACATATTATGGCACTTAGACTCTCCTAACAGGTATTTAGTTACCTAGGATATCTAGGCTAAAAAAGAAAGGTCTGCTAAAATTAACCATTTCTGTAAGAAAACCATTAATATTCCTGGAAGTTGCATCAAAATACAATAGTTCATATTTCACATTATTTGACTAAGTTGCCTTTGACAATGATGTCACGTTAACTTATATCTCTCGCGATTTGTGACTCCAAAGGCAGGCAATCTTACCCACTTTCAATAAACCAAGTTGTGTACTGCTCCTCAGTAACTATAATATGAAGTACTGATACTTGTGTATCCATTCTTTTGTTGGACTAGAGTCTCTGAAGTAATTACACATACTAAGAGAGAAGTCCAAATTTAATTAAAGGTGGCTTACAATGCCAGCTTTTTCTCCATGTAAGGCATTATTCTGACACCTACTGGCCTGGTATCCAACCATACATTTTAATACACTGCATTTGTTATTGAAAATGAGCATATATATTAATCCAAAGATAAGAACAATTAAAAAAACACAGACAACATACATTTAAAACAGGCCCATGTATTTCCATATAAATCTCACAACCCTGCCAGTATTCTGGTAGGCTTCTATTGCTTTCCTAACTCATCTGAACCACCGTCTGTTACGAGGCTTTAAAGCAAGTAGCTTTGGGAAAGAAAGTTACATTTGGAAGGGAAAAGAAAATTGAGACAAGTAAAAAAAAAAAATAAATCCAAGAAGCTCTTAAAAAAAGAAAAAAAATAATCTTTACTTGCAAAATGAAGCAGCTATTTTGTGATTCACGTCGGAATTTAAAAAGACTAATTAGACCAAAATGAAACCTAAAAATGGCAATTCTATAAATAATGAAAACTTTGATTTCACTAGACTTCAATGAAAAGCATTTGGTAATTAAATACTTGCTACTTTTCATTTTGTTGATGAACTTTATTAGGGTTAAAACTGTAACAAAGTTCATCCTAAAACATTTTGCAATGCAAAATTATTTTCACTCGAGGAGTGTCTCAAATTGAGTGCTAAGAATTACAAGCAATCTTCAGAAGCAGACACTCACATTCATAAAACTTTATACATCTTTTGTAACTAAGATATTTATACTACTAAAATCAAACATGCATCACTTCCCATACATTCTGGTATCATGATTTATATTACATTATGTAACACCATTCTTCTAAACAGCAGCAGTTTTATCATACGTTTGCTCCATTTTCTTTGGATTTCTGATCTTTATCTTCACTCTTCAAAATATCCTTTAAAAGAAAAAAGGGAAAGGATAAGATGAATTATAAAGTGATATATCTCATGTGAACTATAAAGCAGCACGAGACAGATAATATTTAAAGTTGATACCAAACAGTATGTGAACTGTTATTTTACTCAGTTTATTTATAACTGATTCATATTTCCAGTATTTTCCTGAAAAACTGAGGTAGCGGAAATTAAGTGACTTAAGCACTTCTGAAGAGAAGCATAAAAAACACGCCCAGAAGCCTCATTTTGTAGTCCAAAGGTTTGGGGGGTGCTGAGCCTTTTTTCTTTCTTTACCCAGCTGTTGTTTCTTCCTTTATTTGAAGAGCAACTGAAACCAGTTTTTGCAAAATCCAATTAATCAGGAAATTAGGACAATAATTTACTGTAACAGTTCCGGCAAAGTATTTATACTGGTCAAAGCCATCTGAAAACACTTCAAAGACATTCTCATCTCAAAAATAGCAGACAGAATGAGCAAGGTATTTAACTGAGCTAAGAGAAAGGCAGAAGAGGGTTAATGCAGTGCCTTCATCTGTGGGTTCTGGTGGAGTAGGAGGTCTACAGCATGTAATGAAGCAGAGGGCTGCATAATGATATTGATTACAAGATGTCTGCATGATACTGCCAGTTTAATAAGCTACAGTGATTTACAGGATAAACTGAAAGAGAGTAGATTTAGATTAAGATACAGGGCACTGGCACAGGTTGCCCAGAGAAGCTGTGGCTGCCCCATTCAGTGCTCAATGCCAAGCTGGACAAGGCTTTGAACAACCTGGTCTCGTGGAAGGTGTCTCTGCTCATGACAGGGGGAGTGGAGCTAGATGTTATTTAAAGTCCTTTCCAACCCCAACCAGCCTACGATTCCATGATGCATCACTCATATCCTACCAGAGGAAAAAAAGTTCTAGTATTTGTCATTTGTAATTTTTTTTGGTGTGTATGTATACGGTTTTGTTTCGGCTTTAGAGCATTTGTAGATGCTGTATTTTCATTTCACAATAAACGCAGACAGAAGCAGAACCAAAGCTCCCTTATAGTACCAGTTTACCACTCTGTAGTCTTCACAACCTACTTCTATTTAGCATTACTTAATACCCCCGCCCGATCCCAGCATTCCTAGGGAATACGCAAATATCTTTCTGCACAAGGACAGAAATGCTTTGGAGCATTATGTGGTTGGCTTAAACTAATTTTACTGAAATACCTCCATATGAGTTGAAATACTTAAGTTTTGCCTTGAAAAACTACTCCTAACTGATCAAACAGAAGAGCAGATTTGGACTGCTGTGGATGGACAAGATCAAGACAGGAAAACCCTAAATGGTTTGCAATAAAAGCTGTTTTGTTTCGGTAATTTCTTCTACAGGAAGCCTGTATACAGTAATAGAAAATGGAATTAAGCAATTCTAACCTTTTTAAGAACACTCTGTATTTCATCCATAACAGTAGCTAAATTTTTGATTGTCTTATTCAGCTGACCCTCAAATTGCAAGTTTTTATCATCTGAGATCTTCAAATTTTCTTGCAGATGACCAAGGTCCTTTTTAACTTCTCTGAGCTCCGTAGACAGACTTCTGTTAGAATTCTCCAGCTGTAGTATGGTCTTTTCATCCTCGTCTTAGAAGGAAGGGAACAAAGAAAAAAAGTTAAGTCACTTCCAGTGACATGTACTGTGCACCTTAACTTCCAATTCACATGCCAACACCGTAACTACTTATTTTTAAAGAATACTGAATGCTGCATTACATTACAATTTGGTAATGCTCAAGTCTGACTACATTTGGAAGTCTTACATTCACCTTTAATAAGACATAAAAGCATTTCAGCATGGTTACAATAGTACTCAACAACAGTTGGCGTGCAAGGTCAAAGAGCTTGGGACACAGAAAATAAAAAATTTTGGAAAAAAAAGAACCAGCCAAGAAATTTAGACCACAAATATTACTCAGATTGGTTTATCTACTTAAGAAGTCTTGCATCCATGTAAGCATCACCTTGAAAGTAATGTCCCACCTGTTTTTTCTTCTAGTAACTGAAGCTTTTGCTCTATTTCTGCTCGCACTCTTTCGCTCTTCTCCAGCTTCTGTAAAAGGCTCCCAACATCCACCATAGCTCCATTGTACACAATGAGGCCAACATTCTCTTCTATGGCTTTTGATTCTTGCTTTACAGTAGGTGATGGTAACAGCAACCTGTTTCCTGTATTAGATTAAGTAGCATTAGGAAATAATCATTCCGTCATATTTTAGTTCTAGTGACCAATGTCAAAAAGCATCTTAAAAAACCAAAACCCAACAACAACAAGCCCCGCCCCCCTAAAAACCCCAAAACCAAACCACCAAAAAACCAAGCCTAAGAGTAAATTCAAGTTTTCTGGTCTATCCCTCACACTTCTCTCCTCCCTTCTTACCCCAGTTCCTACCCTCCCTGCCTCTCAAAGGAGCATGCTCTTTCAAGACATTCTTCAATGCCTCCTTCCTGCATTCCTGCCAGGTTGGACAGAGCCTAGGGTGACATGGTTTAGTGGGAGGTGTCTCTGCCAGTGGCATGGAGGCTGGAACTAGATGACCTTAACCTCCTTTCTAACCCTAACTATTCTACGATTCTATGATTAATATCTCCAGAAATCAGGCTCTGTTCTACCACCTGCAGCACTGATCCTCCCAATTGCAAAACTGGCATGAACGCATCAGTACTTGATGTTAACCTCTGTCCTCCTTCCTGTTCCAAGATATTTTTATCCTACAGATACGCTGGAAGCCAGAAATACTGTAATTTATGAACTGCCCAAGATCTACTTTTACAGACTGGCAGGTTCCCTGCAGATCCGAATTAATTTCTTCAAGGAAGCAAGTATCTCAGCACTCTCATTATCATTCGCACAGAAACAATTCTCTGGAAGTCTGTGGCATAAGAAAATATAATACCACCTAACATATCTTCCTGTAGTTCTTCAGACTCTTCTTGGTTTTCTTCATCTTTAGAAGTGTCTGTTAGTCTTCTATAAAAGCAAGATTCTCTAAGCACTACTTTACTAAGTAGCTTCTTGACCTACAACAGAGCCATGGAAAGAAAGAGATATAGTGTTACTTATACATGCATTGTATACCCTAAACAAGAATGTTTTAACACGGAAAATTTAAAGAAACTGCAAAGCTTTCTAAACTTTAACATACTGGGACTTCCAATGAAGAAAGCTGGGGGGAAAAAAAAAGGATTAAATTTTGAGACAAAAGGTACATATACAATAAGGGCCTATGAAGAGCCACAAACTGCTCTTTTCATTCCAAGATAATTTACAAAAGATTAAACTAGTATTTTATTGCAAATATGATGTGGCTACATAAAAATCAGGGATGAAATATTTAAGCAACAGCTTTTAGAAGCTGAACTATATTCCTCCCACTTACAGCACTCCTGTAATGTTTTCACAGATAATTCTTTCACTATACAAAACCTGAGCACGTGACAGGTGTAGTCCAAGAGTGTACAGTATCTCCTCCATGTCCTTCTCCAGAAGATATCCACAATGACTTTGATCAAAATAAACAAAAGCCATCAGAAGATCTCTATTAACAGTCACCATTTGCGTCTTGTCCTTCTCCTACAGAAAATTCATGATAGGATCATTAGGAAGTTAAAATATCATTTTTCCATCATAATTAAAACCAAAACTTATCAGTTAAGGAAGTTTTCCCCTGTTAATTTTATATTCATCATACAACTGAATGTAATAATAACTACCACTTACCTGCTGAGCTCAAATATGAATGTAAACAAGCTATTTAATCTTCCAAATACTGTAAGAATTACAGCACAGTTGACCATATCTGCTAGACACACTTTCCTTTTGTTCATGCTAGTATGCCAAAAAAATGAACAATTAACCTAACAATAGTAAATATCCCTTCTCTCAATCCCATATTTTACTGAACAGCTGCTTTCAAAGTGAAATCCCCATAAGCATGTAATGAATGAGCATCTAGCTCCCACAGCTACAGCAGTTCTGCAGGCTACGTTTTGCCATGATTCCCATTCCTACATCTATTTTCCCTTGAAGAAAAGAAATAAGAGAATCAGAAACTTGTTTTATTCTTGCATTTATAAATAAAGTTCAAGTGTAACAAAACAAGCTTATGCTGTTTCTTAATCTTAACTATAGAAGCAAAGTATTGGCCTCATGACACAAAAAGCACCAGTGTTTTTGCAGGGAGATGTGGAGACATCACTTGAGAACTGAAAAGCCAGTTTATCTAACAAGCTAAGCTTCTCCTTTCTTATTTAAGAATACAGAGTTGAAAATAATAGATAAAATTGCATCTGCTGTCTCTAACATGCACACATACAGCATCAGTCCTCGTGCCTTTGAGACAGATCCAGTGTTTCAGTCCAGAAGTGCTTAAGGCATCAAGGAGTGCAAATAGGTCTTATAATAAAAGCAAAGTTAATATCTAATTAGGACACCTTTAATAAGGCTACATGTAGCTGTTAAGAAAGGTGTTAATTACTTTATCTTTAGATGATCTCTCTTTGCAATGCCTATTTCCCTCTCTTCTGTCCTCTCGTTTGTTCATTTCCTCCTCATCCCGATCTGTAAAACAGAAAGACAATTCAACATACCCACAGAAACAATTTTATAACCGGTATCTCAAAGTACATACACTAATTTTTAAGTATACATAAATCCCCCAATATATGAAATCAATGAATTTCACTGAAAAATAATAATAATAATTAGAAAACCAAAGTGTCCTTTAAGTGAATCCTGTTAAATTTTGACTTTTTTCTCTGGTCCTAATTTAACATAAGCCATTTGTCTTTCTTTTTCTGCCCCTTTGGAAGAGCTGAAACAAATGCTAACTAGGCCAAAGTGAGTTCTGCCAACATCACCATCTATGTAAATATGTGCAGAAAATGACCACAATTCCCCCTAATGAGGCTTGAGAGAGTCTACATCCAACTATCGTTACTCTTATTAGGAAAAAATAAGTACTATTTACTCTCAAATAAACCTGTATCAACTACATAATTAAAAGCATCTTTATATGTATATCTGAGTGTGATATTACTGATCCTGCAAATCAGTAGATTCTCCAAGAAATTACAGATCACACTGCTTACTAGATAAGAATTACAAACTGCAGGTTTTTTGTTTAGAGGTAGACACTAAAGTAAAACTAAATCTTAAATCAAGAGAGAAAGGGAAATATGACAACTTCAGGGATGGATTATGGCATGCAGCTCTGTACTTTATGTGCAAGTCTTTAGTTAGACAATCGCATCCCAAGTTCAGCTTTAAACTCACCTTTCTTGTGAGGAAAATTTTGGATAAAACTATGCATCACAACATTTGTCTAATTTTGCCAACATGTTTCTGAGAACCAATAGCTTTCTCCTGCATCTCATGGATTGTTCTCAGCAACTCTGACTGGGAACAGCACAATGACAGATTATGGGAAGTAGCAGCACTTGTACAGAACAGACAGGCACATGGCACTCTCATGGCCAGATTGTAAGAAAGAGTTATTTTGGAAATCACAAGTTGGCACCAAGTTTTTAAGACTGGCGCAGTACTCTGGCAAAAACACAACTAAAAATGTAGGTTAGAAAATGTTGGCCCTGCAGTATCTAAGCAGTTCAACCCCACACCTCTAGCAAAAACTCCACAAAAGGACAAAATCCCTGAAAAAGTACAAGCCAAAAAGCATACACTGCATCTTATGCCTTTCTGAACCTCTGAGCAGGGAAAAAGGGCTGCTCACTGAAGACAGGAAACTTCCCCAGGCCCTTTCTCCATTTCTTCAGGCAAACACAGCTCCACCCAAACAGAAATCAACTCCTCGTACCATCATGTACAGGGCACCCCACGCTTATTCTGTCTTAATTAAAACAGGATGACATTTCAGAACTGAGGAATAGGAAGTTAGGCACGTCAGAGTGGCTTGGTTTTTCAGAGGTGCTGAATACTCACATCTCCTACTGACTTCAATGGGAGTTGCGAGTGGTCTGCATTCTGAAAAAAATAAAACCACTTCTATGTACATGCCTTACTTTGAGTACCATGGCTACTTCATATTAACTATGTTCATACAATGCCAGAATTACTAAAATTAGTCTAATAATGCAATTTTAAGTTGTCTAGTTCCACTGCATTCTCCAGCTTGAGAGAACATAATCAGTGACAATAAAGAAGTAATTCTGAAAGTCACAAAATTTGTAATTCAAGATACCTTCATCATCATCTTCAGCATCTTCTGCCTCCATCGGATCATATTCTTCTTGATTATTGTCATCTTCAGTTTCTTCTTCATCTTTCGGATCATCTTTCCTTTTATCTTCCCTCTGTAACAGAAGTTCCTAAAAATTTATTTAGTCAGAACTAAACAACTAGGAGTAAAAAACCTCACTACCATTCACTCAAAATTTGCTTATGTTTATATTTAGTCGCTTAAAAATCTATATATGATATAGGTGAATGTTAAAATACCATTACACCTGTAGAATTTTTAAATTGCTGAATATTATTGATGCATATTTTAAATAGATCAACACATCAAATCAATTCACTAACACTGCAAAACACGAGTTTTGAAAGCAATAAAGTAAAATTCAAATATAAGTAGTTTAATATTGATCCAGACAGGAGAGAAGATAAACGAACTATCTACAAACCTTCTTTTCATCTCTATCTTCTTTTTTATCATCTCCAGATTTTCGCCTCTTAGGTTTTGGATCATCTGTTTCATCATCTTTTTCTTCTTTTTTTTCTTTTCTCTCATCCTTTTTGCCTTTTTTTTCTTTTTTGTCCTCCTTCTCTGGGAGAGAAATCAGTGCTTTGTAAATTCTGACACCAAAATCTCTCTGAAGCATTTCATTGAAGAGTTCTGCAAACAATGATACCTGCACAAAAGAAAAATTAAAAGAGAACTGACAAAAAGTTTTAAAGTATGTATTAAAAATCTATACACCTGTGATTCAATAGCTCTGAGGTGCTATCTTACCAACTTTCACCATACCAGGATTTTATGTAGTATCAGATTTCTTACCATCTGCTTTAAATATGGAAACCTTGAGCAGCTTTATAAATATGCTTCTTTCCTGTACTCCAGTAGTACAAAACTTAGACCAGCCATATAGATTATAAACTCACTTCCATATCTGAAAACCTGCACATTTCTTTGGGATATTATATAGTGACTATACAGCTATTGTAAACCATGTACAGAAGACTGAACAATTTTTTTTCCCCAGGTATTGCATAAAAACTAACTTATTCAAGTTTAATTTTGCTATGTTATCATACACTTTTACAATTTCGGAATATGGCAGTAGTAACAGAATTTAAAACAAACAAGAATGGCTAACTGCAAGTAGCACAGCTAAATTACCTCAAAGGAATGTTCTTTATTATCTTCTAATCTATAGTCCAGAAGAACGCTAAGAGACATAATGCTACAGTCAAACTTCCCACTCTTTGCTGCCCAGTTAGGATGTACAATGATGGCTGGTTCATCAGGTAAGATGTATCGTCTCTCCCGTCGCTGACGTTCCATTTCTTCTTGACGTTTCCTTTCCTCTTCCTGAAAAGAGGCAAAAAAACCCCAACCATACAGCATACTCCAAACATGAAGTTTCAGTCTACAGACTAGTTTTTAAGACTCACTGCTTTGAAGAAAGTGAAGTAAAGCCTAACCTGCTGGATGCAACACAGAATATAGAAGTCACACACTAGAATTTCTGCAGAGCAATGAGCACCTTGTAAGTATCCTATGGTGCTAACTACAGTGTACTTATTCAACACTGGAAGGACTCAAGCTAGTTCACTTCAAGAAACAGACTGCAAACTAGCAAAGGAGCCAATGCTCCTGAAGGGACTTTGATTGTCTAGGAGTGGTTTTAGAGTCATACAGTATAGTAAGCTGTCTCGTTCCTTGTGTAGGAAGTGTAAAAGCTTCAAGTATCATCTTCTCAACACAGCTTTAACACCAGATGACAATTTATTCAGCTCTTTTAATTATGTGAAATGAAGTCGCTGCAGATAAAACTGATGCACACCAAACAAAAGGTTACTAAAGGTAAAATACCAAGCAGTTTACTGAATGCCAAGAGAGAAATATTAAAGTTTTATGATTATGGATAAAAGGCATGGCAGATCTTCTGCTTTTTAAAGAGACAAGCAAAATCTTGCAAGCTCTGTCCCTAATGTTAAAGAAAGCCATGGGAAGAAACATGAAGATAACTGAAGTGCATCCTAGCTGTGTGAGAAGGCAGCAGCTGAAAGAACTAGCAAGCACATGCCCTTTGCTTCCTTCAACAAGGCTTACAGAGATATATAAAATTTCAAATCATCCCATACTGGTTAGCAGGCAATAAACAAAAAGGCAGGTTTAAAAGCAAATACATTCTCAGGACATTTATGTCCCTTTTCTGTGGCTCAGCTTTGCCCTTACTGCACAGATCTTTTTTATCGTCAGGAAACAGCAAAACAGACCAAGTAGTACTGAAACTACCAACTGCAAAACTGAGAAACTTCAACATACAGGAATGTCATCCAAAAGCAAAAATTAAAGTTTCACAATAAGGGAAAACAAACCTAACCAAACCATTAGCCATGTGAAGAAACTGGAGTTCCTGAAACAGTGGAACTTCTACAGGAGACACCTATCCCCCTCCTATTTCCACAATGATTCCCTAAGGCTTTACACAACTAGAGCAGTTGCTTTCACGTAGGTTTAAAGGGTTAAGTGTATTCACCTGTTCTCAAGCAGTTTTTCCTCATGAGTTTGGAATTTATTTTTCCTTACATTGAAGGCCTGACATTAATTCAGACACCCTTAGCGCAGCTGCACATCGCAGCTGACTTGCTGATATAAAGAAATTCAAACTTGCCAAGATTCTGTTCCAATTCAGCATATCCAGTTACAGCAAGAGTTCCCAGCACAGTCATCCAAGAACCATAAAATCCCAACACAACTGGGCACAGTCTTGTACTTTTTATACCAATGTGTTTATGCAAATGTTACACATAATGTTTTATGTAGTTATGTATATTTAATAAGGCGTAAACCAAGTATGTTCAAAACCTAACCTCTCTGTCATCTTCAGATTTCCTATCTTCCTCCTCTTCCTCTTCTTTCTCAGACTTCTCTAGCTCCTTTTGCTCTTCTTTTTGTTCCTCTACTTTCAGCTGCTTTGTCAGTCGAGCTATCAACTGAGATTTCAGTCCTTTAGAGCTAAGGGTTCGACTTTCTAATTCTTTGCGAAGGTCATTTACCTGGTAAACAAAAGCTCTGTAAGTGGTATCAACCAGTGACACTGCAAAACATTTGATTAGCAGAAAAGGTGAGGTAAAAATTAAGAACACTGAAAAGTCAACTGTATTTTTTAAATCTGTACTGAAAACCACTAACATTTACAGATACATAAACCACTCTACATTTAAAGTTGCATTCTCAAAGAACCCCTTTTTGAAGAACTTCTCACAGGGGCAAAGAAGCCATTTTACTGCAGCAAAAGAGTTTTTTATTATTATTCCTTTCAAGACTTTTCCTTATGTCTCCTGCCACATATTTTTGTATAATTACTGCCTTTTCAAACTAACCTTAAATCATTTTAAAGTATTATAAAGAATACTGCAGTTAATATATCGTATTAGATACCCTCTAATTGTATGAAGTTCAAAAGCTCAGCATAGTTTCATTTTGGTGTATTCATTTATTATAATCAGGAGTCACACTTGCATACTGTGATATCACATCCAATACCTACAAAATCAGCAAGGTAAAACACTTGTTTTAAAACATTTGCTGTAAAACAGAAGGTTTTTGCCCAATTAAAGGAATATATAGCTATATTTCAGGTTGTGCCTTAAAAATAAAAAGGGAAGAAATGGAAGAAAATTTAAGAGTTAGTTACCTTCATCGTTTTTGGATCCAATTTAGACCAGTGTGTAGGTGTAGAGATCTCTTTAGCTTCCCCATCATCCTTTTCCTCTTCATCCTGACAAATAAAATTTAGAAATTATCATTCAGAAAGTCTGAAAACACTTCAGTTATTTTTTTAATTCTGTTGCTGATCTGTGCAAGGTCACAACTGTTTCAGATAGTCTTCTCCTAAAGTTATTATTTAGACAAGTTCACACACACATTCTACCACTTTATAAATGATCACAGTGCCACTCAGCCAATACAAGCCAGATCTGCGGAACACAAAAGGGTGATAAGCAACACCACAAAGAATATTGGGGTTACACAGACACTGCTGGTCGCCATTAACCACACAGTGTGTGATCTTCCCCCATATTTTAAATCTCCCAAATTACTCCTTGTTCAGTCAGACCTTCCCTTATTCCAAGATGCTGATCAGCCACATGGCCTGAAATTCAGATGTTTCAGACTAGTGTTTTTTCAATTCCAAGTATCACAATTAGAACTGGCCAGAGGAGAGAATTTAGAAATTTTAGAAAATGGCAAAATGTTTAAAGACAGCTATTTGTAAACTGCATCTCACTCAACAACTGGTCCCAGATTCCAGCAACTACATCTATGATAGAAAATTTTCTGCGCATCGTAAGCACAATTCAATTCCGTTTGTGGTATCAGCATACACATTTAAAATTAGTGAACTAGCTGAAATAAAAATAAAAACCAACATCCACTACACTGCTGAAAGCTGGTTTACCAGTCATTGTTACCAGTTATGTTCCTCCTATGTATGTATGTTGTGTAGCATGTGGTGTGCATTTTGTGCCTGTGTTCCTGTGCCTGTGAGAAGCAGAAATAGAAAAAGGGATTAGCGTTCAGTGCCTGTTCTCCATCAGCCTCCTTGCGTTCCCCCTGAAGCTTCTCGACCAGCTGCTGCTTGTATCCTCGGGAGAGGGTTTCCCACTCTGAGCGGGTGGGAAGGCAATGCCAAACATCCGGGAAAAATAAAACCACTGTCTCCACATGAGCTGGAACTGTACGCCCCTTGTGGGTCTCCTCAGGGCGATGGTAGCGAATCTCTGCAAAACGGTACCTGTTGCAAGGGAAGAAGCATGTTGGAAAAAAAATTCTACAATACATTTTAAAAGAGCCTAGATCACTTGTAGCACATCAAGTAAAGAAACTTTGCTGCAAGACCTTGAAGTTTATCTAAAGAAAAAAATTACGGAAGCCATATTTTCTCTTTCAGCACACTTGTACAATGTATCACGCTTGAAAAGGAGGAAACTCCACAAAATTCTTTGTATGTAACTTGTTGTTCAGCACACAGGTTTGATGTGCAAACAGAAGTGTTGAAGCACTTGAAATTTAGAGTACAATAGACTCCCCTGGTATTGGTAAAACTTCAGTGAGTGTTAACACAGGGCAAAAACTCAGCAAGAGAAAATATGGCTATATAAAGAACAGCTATTCATTTGTAACAAAAGAACAATGAAATGAAGTTCTCTTGACGATCTTCTCCAGCTATGCACAAAATGAAAAATATTTTCAATGCACATTAAGAAATTACAGCATAACACATCAAAATAAACCCAGAGTTTTTAATTAGTTCTTAATGCAGTATTCAGCACAGTTGGCACCAATCAAACTTATTACAAATCAGAACATCCTTTGAACAGTTTACCTGCACTACCAAGAGCAGCTGACAAACAAAAGTTTTCTCCATTTCTTTTTTTTTTTTTTGAACTTGGGGTAACAGACAAGTATTCCTACAGTGGATTTGCTTTGCAGTACAGTACTTACCATTGTGTGCACACACTTAAGTCAATCCCTGTAAGAGCCTTGCAACAACGAATAGCCGTCTTTATCAGCACGGAAGGGTCCTTTTCTGGATCAGGTCCATCCAGTGATGGGGACCAGTGTCCTCCAATTGCCATAGCTTCATCTTTGCCTTTCATACCCACTAAAAACTAGACAAAAAGAGTCTTCTGAATGTTCCCCTGCTAGGGATAGAGTCTCGTTTTCCCAAAGCACAAATAATAATTCATAGAACACACTGAAACCCATGAGCAAGCTACCGCATTATTTTGAAATCTCAAAGTCAGTCAAGAAAGAGTTCAGTTATTTTTTTCCACAGATCATTTCAGAAATGGAATAGGTTTAAAACATCATCACTCATTCTTGCTTGCAAGACCTTCCATCAGGTTTCTTTACTGGTATAAAGCTTGTTACTTTACGATTAAAGCTTTCTAACACAAAAGACAAACAGCTACTCATTTAAATGGTGCCTTAATTCCAACAGGCGTTTACAGATGCTCCTGCTTAGAAGTAATAAAGCAAAGCTACAAAAAATAAGAACATTATAAATTCAATTACTCCCACTTACTTTAAGACAATAGCGTTTAATCAGAAAACAAGTCTGTGACATCCTGAAACACCATAGCACTTATTGTTCAGTTCTTAACAATAGTTAAATTTCACTTCATACACTGGTTATTTAACTGTTACTTCACTTGCCTTCTCTTCACAGCTGAGACCTTAAAAAAATAGTCTAAGTGCTTGTAAAAAGACTAACAAAGTTAATAACATAATACAGGTTTTTCCAAATAGCTATTGTTTTGAGTTCAAGTTGAGCATTCAGTAAATATTAAAGCAGTGAAGATGGAGCTCCTATAAACTGGAAACAGGATTCACATATAAACTAGGTCTCCTTAGAATGAAAATGAAGCCATCATTTAGCTGCCTACAAACTCCTCCTTTATTGCCTAGTATTTTAAAGCTCTATAACCAACCTTTATTGCCAAAAGTGTCTGGCATTGAAGCATATTTACCTTTACAAGTCTAGCAGGATGCTGAAATCCATCACGAAGTTCTTGAGGATCTTCAGCCAGAGCACATGACTTGTGATAGAGATCTTCCATACTAGGACTAGCCATCAACATCACCTGTTGTGTAAGTCAGATCAGTCTTGTGAAGGTTTCCCATTATGACTGGTAAACAATGACCACAACTTGAAAACACATACATACCAGTACTTTTTCCTTAATGTCACAAAAAATCAAAAACAAGTAAAGGTAAAATAAATTGTCAAATTGAGGGTTAAAATGCCTGCCAAGGACCAATTTCTCCTCATCACATACTGATGCAATGTATGATCTTATTTAAAACAACACCAAACTGAAAGCAGATAAAAGCAAATGCTTTGCATGTTATCACTATACGCCAAATAGCCTATACCAAGAAGCACACTGAGTACATTTCTGGTTTCAGTAACTTACTCCTTCCGTTTTGTCACATTCACAAGGCAACTGACTTAACACATTGATTTGCATCCTCACAGCATCCCATTAGCCCAGCCAATTATAACAAGGTTGCTGTATATCCTAAAGAGCTTAGTACTACGAAATGGGATGCTATTCCTCAGTTACCAAATATATTTTGAAGTCTGACCTTCTGAAAGAGAGCTCTTGCTCTGCATCAATAGACTAAAAAACCAGTATGTCTGATACCTGCCCCAAGGCTTCCTTATATACACAGAAGGTAAGAAAAGTAAAGTCTTTCAGAAATACAAGAGTTAAAGGCAATTTTGTTTCTAAACCTGTCTTTATAATGAAATACACTTCTAAAACAGATTGACCTAGAAATCTCAGACCTATTTTAGTGAAAGTTTTAAAAAGATATTTTGACACTGAGGTCTTTTATATATCATTACAACCTTTGATACAACATTTTTTGACATTCAGATAATCCCAATATGCTCAATTTACTTTCCACAAAATAATATTGACAGGAATCTGAAAGAAAGAAAAAACCAAAAATCACTAAACAGAAGAGCACAAACTGCACAAAGGGGACCCCTGAAGAATTAAATAAGGGGGTGCGCTAACTATTCAGAATGAATCACCTAAAAATAACGTTCAGATATCTTGGGGGAGCTGTTTTTTTTTCCTAGAGTCAGATCGGTGCAACTTGGTGCAGAAAATGGTAGAGGCCTCAATAAAAATATTTAGGACAGCTCTAGTAACAGAAGAATAAACTGAATTTCAGTCATGATTCTTCAAGCACTACATACTAGCTCTTTATTGAAAGGTTTAAAAACACTGTATTTTGCTTAAATTGTAGAATATTTTCAGTTCAGTTAAATTTACTTTTTCACCTTATTGGTAAAAAATCATCGAATGAATAGCTACAGTACTGGAAATCCATACAAACCTTTGCACTGTACAGATGATCAGCATCAGGTGGATCAAGGACAGCAGCATTTTTATCTATAGGATCTACTTCTCTATGCATTACATAGAAATTACAGTAGTTTCCCAGCTGAAATGGTCTAGACATAGGAAAAGCATCCACCCATGTAAACTGAGCATCAAAGAAATCACTTGGGATATACAAGTTCTGGTAACGCCTCCTCAGTTCCATCATATCGCAGCTACGGCTGAAATAAACAATATAATTTGAAAGATACAGCAATAAAAAAACATTAATAAAAGCACATAATTAGGAGGCTTATTAACTGCAAATATAGCCATTGTGTATTTATTACTGTATGTATATGCGTAAAACATAACGAGAAATATTTGAGTGTCATGGTTTAAAATCAAGTAACTACTAAATACTTCTGATTAAGGTGCCTGCTTATTAGAGAATATTTATAAAGGTATCCAATAGCATCAAAAAAATAACAAAGAATCTAGAAAACATTTATCATAGAAGGTTCTCAGCCACTATATATTTGGTATTTCTTAAGGTAACACTTAACACTCACTACACACACAGGCATGTTTACACAGCTCACAGTAATCTGTGCCCACAATTAAAGCGAGACGTAGGCAAACATCTGGCACTATAAACATACCAGTCCAATGAAAACTTTGAAAACTGAACCGTGTAACGAGGAACAACACGTCGTGGTCTTCGAGGCGACCTCTCCCTCTCTCGTCTAGGTGACCTCTCTCTGGAGCGTTTTCTCTGGGGTGACCTTTCCCGGGACCTACGTCTCTCTCGTTCTCTTTCACGACTTAAAAAATGCATACAAGATACAAATATTTTTGCATGCTGATAACACAAAATGGTTTCCAGAACAGAAGGTAAACAACTCACAAAAAGGAGAGAAGCTCCTCATGGTTTCAGAACACTGTCTCTCTACGACAGACTACTCATGCAATTCCTTCATTTCAGAAAGGCAAGAATTATTCACTAGTAACTATCATAAAGCCACTTGTGCATATCACTGACTCACACTAGAGCAAGCCCAGCTCTGTTTGCAGACAGTCTTTACAGAATGCTTTGATTATAGTCTAGTCTTCTACAGCATACCTCCTGTCATCTTTTCGGTTTGGCATAGGGTCTCCTCCTCTGTCATTCCTCCCAGAAAATCTGGATGGTGGGTCTAACCTTCGAGCTGGTTGAGGCTGTGAAACTAGACGAACAGGGGGCTGTAACAAACCACCTGAAACAAAAGTTTTAAAGATCAATACCTGACAGGGGGCAACTATCCACACTTTAAAAACATGGCTGCTTTATAGTTGCTTCACCTGTGTGTATTATTTTTTAAACTAACTCTTGAGTCAAATAAATCTACTTACAATGCCCATCCCAAGAAATTTTCTTCACCGATGCAAACTGAGATGCTAGCGAGTGAAACTGGTTTAAAAGCACCTTCTTAATATGGAAGCTAATATAACATAAGCACACAGAAGCTATCAGTTTATAGCTAAGCCTCTCCATGGAAAAGTAATTTGCTTTAAGTTAGGTAACTACCTACTCATTGAACTAAAGAAACCAAAAAGCCTGGCTTTGAGGTTATTGATAGGTAAAACCAGTTATCTTCCTGATACATTATTCTTAAATCTATTTATTACACTGCTGCATCAATCCCCTAGCACATACTTTTTTTGTCTCAAGGTATTTAACCAACTGATTGTAAACAGAGCAAACATTACTAAACACCAACTAGGGCTAATTAGATTATATAAGCATTTATCCAAAATAGTTCTGCTCTGGTGATAGCTTAAGATTGTCTCCCTTTGCTTCTATTATGGGCAAGACAAATCTTCAATTTTATATTATTATCAACCCTATTACTAATTCTTCAGCCAAAGTTCAAGTGACTCCACAACCTTTGTTTTAGGTTTGCCATGTTTGGCAGTATTTCTTCTCTCAAACACCAACTTAGCTAATAAAACACAGATATAGAAGTAACAGTTCTAAAAACACAACTGTATGAAATATAAATTTAATATATCCTAATATAAAAATTATTACATTGATTTTGCTTTTTGATTATGAACAGGAGTCCATGGGGATTTCACTACCAGGTGACTCTTGAGCTATTGCAGGCAACATGCCTTGTATACAGCTGCAGAAAGACAGATATTCAAACTGTAAATTCTACAGGGTCCTTTCCCTATCATTTAAACTATTACTTCAGCCTTCTGACTAACAAAAAAAGTAATCATCACACACTAAGCACCAGAAGGACCACACAAACTTCGCGCACTGAAGGGGCACCTTTCTGCTGTGGCTGCTGCAGTAATGGCTGAGGCTGTGTCTGAAGCAAAGGTGTGATTGAAGCTGCTGATATCTGTGCCTGCAACAAGGACTGTGGCTGTGGCTGTGCCTGAACACTGAACGCAGTCTGCTGTGCAATGGGCTGAAGAACTGCTGGAGGAGTCTTCAGTAATGGTTGAGCTTGTGTCTGGTTCTAACAGCAGAAGAGGAAATTAACTGTGAGTGAGCTTAAACTAGAAGCAGTCAGTACAAGTTAGACTGAGTAACCCCATATACCTGATTTGGAAGTGTCTGGATCCTCTGCGCATTCCATTTGAATGGCATATTAGGATTGTAAGTAGCTTCTACCAAAACTCTGTCGCCCACCTGAGGTGTTTTTCCTTTAACAGCACTGCAAACATAACAAAATATATTATGAGAGTCTTATTTAGTTTCTTTACATTTGCAAGTTACAGGGAGAGATGGGAGAAAGTATACAAAGTTCATAGAAAAAAAAGAAGCTTACAGGAAGAGCCTGGACCCCCAAAATCAGTGAAAGCGCTACCTGCTTCAGCTCAGAGTATGCACAGCAATTTAATTCCCATCTTAGGCCCAAAAGTTCCCTAACAAGTACTAAGTTAAGACAGGCAGATAGCAAGTTATATGCATTTAATCATCTACAAATTCTAGAATTTCACATTATGAGGAGCTTAATACCTTTCAAGTCTCACAGCTATGGGCTTTGCATTAAGAAAACTCAAAAACTCACGTAAAGGAACTCAGTCTATTAACTTACTTAACCATCTTACTTCCAGCGTTGACAGAAAACAATGCACAAACTGCAGGCACTATTGGCACAGGAATGCAATAACCTAAACCTTTTACTGAGTGAAGATACCCCAGAGTACTTCTGTAGGCAAGTATTACATCTTACCTAAGTTGAAAAAAGACGTCTTCATCCACAAAACCAAATGTATCATGTAGTTTAGTAACAACCCCAGTGAAGACACGCTGCTTTTGTGGCTGGGTTTGCTGTTGGCTTGACCGAGGTGCTGGGTAAGAAACAGTTATCTGGGCTGCTGGTTGAGGAGTAGACAGACTAAGACTGGTAGGCAGCGCAACAGCTGGCTGTAAGCAAAATAAAGCAAACTATTAATCTTATAATCAGCTGACATACCTACAAGAAATAGTTCCTTTACCCATGTAGGCAGGAGTTTAAAATGTTTCTAAAGCAATTATTCTGAATGGAGATTTCAGAAGGTTGAAGTGTTTTGTCTGTAGATGACTTTTCTGCTTTGAATGAAGACTGAATTTGTTTATCCTTTTCTTTTAAAAAAGTCAACTTCCCCAAAATATGCACAGTCTAGGAAAAAAAAAAATACAAAATGTGAAGACTGCATTAGAACTTACAGGTAACCCATGCAATGGGCCTGAACAGGAGATACGTTCCTAATTTTGCCAGGAATACAAGCTTAGATTATTCTCCATTTCTACTCCAGCTGTAGCGTTAGAAGTCACTAAAGGTTGAGGCTAACACAAACCCTTCCCTAACTCAGTAATTCCAGTGCTTGCCTTCTTACAAAAGCAGAACACAGTAAGATAGTGTAGGGTCAGTTTGTCTTTCTTTTAAAGCTTGTTTGAAAGGTTAAGTGAAACTGAAACTAGAGCAACCAAGTGTGTTAAATTGTCACAAGTTTTAAACCTGTCAAGCTCAGCAAGATTCTTTTGATATCTCTTTACATGCCTACTGCAATACTGTTAAAACAGAAGGTTAAAATTCCTTCTCAAAGGAAAGATTTTCCCAGGTGGTCACTCACTGCAAGGCAGCCAAACATTTGAAGTTTGAAAAAAAAAACAAAAAACAAAAACAAAACCACCAAAAAAAACAAAACAAACAAAAAAAAAAAATCAATGTACATATTCCTTTCAAGATTAAGGAACTGTGGTTGCTACTAATTTTTGAAACCAAGGCAATGCATATTTTAACATGTGGATAAAATAAATCTGTACCAATTAAATGTCCATTCATATGACTTCATTTACAGATTAAACTACCCAAGACTTCACAAATTTGCACTACTGAATTATCTGTGTTTGGGGATGAAGACCAAACAATAAAACCAAACTAACCTGAGTTAAAAGGGTCTGCTGAGGTTGCTGCAACTTAAAATAAATAAAGTTATAAATTAATTTTATTTGCTTAAGGAAAGTGTACAATTTTACCTCCTCTTTATAAGTAAGAGTTTTTGGTTAATCTGTGCCAGTTAATAGTCCTTTGCTGTTTGGTCATTTCAGCAGTTTGCATATGCATAAAACTGTGCTCATGTGGTTAATTTTAAGGTTGTATAATCCAGGTTTATTCAGTAAGCAGAAATGCTGGGGTTTCTGTAACTGAAATTTAATAGCAATACCAAAAAAAGTTCTGGCAGCTGGAGAAGGTTAGGTCTGTAATTTCCATGTCCTTTCCATCTTTTTCAAAACCTTGTGAAGTTCAAAGACCATAAAAAACCAAACCAACCAACAAAAAAATCCCAAAAAAACCCAAGATGACAAAACAAACAAACAAAACAAACAAACAAACAAAAAAACCAAAAACCCCCACAATAACAAACAATCCAACCGACCAAAAATGTAAAAAGGAACTTTTTGCGGACAGTATCTTTCCAGCAGTTAAAACACATGGCCCTGTTTAGAGCAAAGTTTAGCAGGAGTCTTGTAACATGGAACAGTATGTATTTTTCAATTTCCTTTTTAGATGAAGGTACGCAGGCTTCCATTCTGGATATGTCTCTCCAAGTTTATGAATTTCAAACTTTCACTACAAAAAAGTATTACTTAGTTTAACAACTTCCCATACAAGGAGGATTTCGGGGACAAATCCTGTAAGACACACAATGAATGTTATTTTTAAAGTTATTTGTGAGGTACACAGTAAGAATCACACAAACCTGTTGCTGTACACTATAGAGAGTCTGCTGAGGTTGTGAGTATTGCTGAAACAGATAAAAGCAAAATATCTCATAAGCAAAAGTATTATTACCGCAATAACACAAGTTATCTGCGAAGCTAGTTTTAGATAAAAACTAAGAACATTTAACAACTCTAATATAAAACATAACTAATACTATCAACTTATTACTTTCATAACAAATATATTTAGCCTTTATAGTGGATTCTGATGTACTCTTTCTAGCTAAAATCACCGATTTTTTTTAAGCCTGATACTCACAATATCTGGGGCACAGCACGAAATCGTGCAATATGCCATTAAGAATACATATAGCGATGGAAGATAGTTGAAACTCTAGATTTTTGGTTTAGGTGCAGCAAAATTCCTTTTCCCAAAAGGATTTCCATAGCCAAAAGACAGCACCTCCACAGACAAAATTCCCACCTTCACAGACTAATACAACTATTGACAGCTGTAGACCTAAAATCCCACTGTTTTTTAAACAGCTTTATACTGTAATGTTCACCATTTCCCATACTGCTTTTTTTCCTGAATAATTTAGCTTTACAAAGCCACAGTATTAAGTTCATGAAGTCAACAGCAAATGCTTTTTCTTTACCTGCTGCAATGCAGCTGCTGCAGCTGCAGCTTGCTGCTGTAAAGCAGCTGTCTGAGTTAGCTGATAGTTTGTTGGTGTTTGTGTAGTCAGGCCTGCTGCTGCCAATGCTGTCTGCTGGGTATATATTGTAGGAGAGGCTCCAAGAAGCGATGGCTGCTGTACACCAAGAGCAGCTGAAAAGAGAACACATTCAATAAGCGCTAAGAGCAACTTTGAACAGCTGAAGTTTCTGACAGAAGAGATGCAGTATGGGATGCTTCACTCTGGAGTCAGGCCATAAAGCACAGAAATCCAATTCCAAAACTCAAGGTAAAGTTTGACACCTTACTAGCTTTTTTTCTACATTAATTTACAAACTGCACACCACAACAGAGGCACAGAGACCGCTTAATTTCCTTCTCTCAAGTTGCTCACGAGCTCTTAGCTCTGTGAGCTGTCATCCCCACCTGCAACCATACTCAACACATACACACACTGTATTCTTTCTTGAATGTATTTCAGGATTTGGATGAGGCAGAGGAAGATTTTTTACTCTGTAAATTAATACATTTTATTCTGAGGGCAAGAGAAATCTTTACTGAAATAGCAGCTATGAATTAGAAGCTTGTGAAACATGTCCTCTAAAAATGCACAAGGCTTTGCTTCACTCAGTACTGTCTTTATACCTGCGAGAGCTGGATTTTGTAGATATGGGGCTGGTAGTGAAAGGACAGCCTTATAACAATATGGAGTTTAACCAGTCCCCATATATAGAGGGAGCAAGTCAACCTCTCCCCAGCTTTTACAGGAAGTGGTTTGTGCTGTCCTGACTCAAACTGCCTGGAAGGACTGATTAGTTTATTTAATGTCATATCAGATTTTAATTAACTGCAGAAGATTAAGCAAATTATGAGGAGCAGCTATCCATATGCTACGCTTCTTATGCACGTGATACTTCTGAACAAGATAAGCTTAAGCCTTAGAGACAGAACTTTCCAGGACAAAGAGCCCTGCACAACGCAAAGAACTGCAAACATATCTGAAAAAATGCTCCCTCTTTGGCAGGAGTTTTAGAAAAAGTTATCTGCAGCTGCATGAACAAATATCACTTCATCAAGCTAACAGTCTAGTCCACATGTTTAAATAAAGCCAAAGAGAAACTCAGCAGAGAAACATACTGCCAGCAAAACCAGGTCAGCCAGCCACCTTCAGAACTAAAGAACATTCAAGTTGAACAAGGTTCCTTTCTCTTTCAAAGCCATTAGAGGCACAACGAAATGGAGAACAGATTTACAGTATTTTTCCTGCAGAGTTTACGTTTCACACTATTCTTAATGATCTAAAATGAAACTGTCATTCCTGCCCCAGGGATACAGTAAGAGACTGCTTGTAGTTGGTGATCATCACCACAGAATACACAAAAATGCTGTATCCAACTCAAAAGATCCTGGATAAGGTAATCCTCTCTACTATACTGTTCTTAGCAACAGAATACAATCTTCAGGAAACAAGTTGATGGCACTGATCATCTTACAGGTTTGGAATGAAACATGGAAGAAATATATGAACAGTGAAAATAATCACCGTTGCTGTGATCCATATTAAATATTAATAAATAAAGTAGTATTACTTCCTGGAATACTTACAAATGAAACCAAGCATTCTATAGTACAGTATTTCCAGCATTATATGAATTATCCCCCTGGAAAATTCTAACATTCGGGTCTCTTCAGAAGCCAAATCTGAGGCTTCTCCCAAGACAGGCCCTCCACATGCTTGATCCTCCTCCCTCCTGCTTGTTCATCAGCTCCACTTTGAATGTGCACTTTTGACCATCCAGAAACACACTCTCATATGGAACCTCACCAGTGCTTCATTAAACAGATCTTTACGTTTAATAAAAAGACTTTACTGCTGCATTCTGAGACAACTTCCACTTTTCTTGGATAACTACTTTGCTGGGTCACTAATGCATTAGTTATTTATCTTGAATCTTTCTCCTCTTCTTTCCACATACTGAGCAGAAATTCCTATCAGCACAGCAACTCACTTCATGCTACCTCTAAAGCTGTTTGACTACACTAGCTATTGCCATTCATTCTGATGCTCTATCCTTACGTTGTTCCAACACAGGGAGATGGAGTTGGGAAGAATCGTCTAGCAAGTTTCACAAGCTCTCTCCTACTTTCTGTACCCAGGACATCCACAAACAAAATATGCTTGCTCCCAAACCCAGCTCTTGGGGTTACTCTGCTCTTCAGTTTCCACTATGACAATTTCCCTTCCAGCATAACCCATAATTACTTCAAACAATTTCCAGCCCAGCCTAAGACTCCTACCCCATTTTGTCTATTAAGAGGAGGGAAATAAAAACAATTAAATTTGCCACCTCTACTGCCACTTTATAAGCATTTAATATGGACTGGGTACCCTATCATCTGCATCACCGCAAATCAACTTACTAACAAAAAGCAAAGAAAAAAGACTGCTGAGATCCCCTTGAATGTAACTAATACCTGTAGTAAGAAGTTTTTCAAAGCTGTATCTTCTTTCTACCAATTTGCCACGAAGTATTCCGAGAGTTTAATTTGACTACGTTTCATCTGTGTACTCTATCTCAGCTGAGCAGGCTCTGATTTAATAGGCAACTGTGTTTGTTGTTTTTGGTTTTTTTTTTTAGGAAAAGGGAAAAATCACACACAGAAACAAAGCACACAGAATGAATCGCACACCAAGTGTGGAACTGATACCTGACTGCCAAATTATTATTATTGGCAACAAGCATCTGCAATGACAAACAACAGCTCAGCAGGATTTGTAATTATCTCAGAAAGTACAGCAATGGAGATGCCTCCCTTCAAACGTAGTCTGAACAACTTCCGCTTGCACCAAATGCTGCATAGCATAACCATTGGAAAGGGCTTGGATAGAAATTAAAAGAGTCCTAAGCCGCAGCTCAAGCATCTTCCTAGGTAACAAACTTCTGTTGTAGCAAACACAAAGACAGCATCCAATAGCCACTCTCACAGCCTCTGAATTCCAGAGACGTTTAAAAATTATAGAAACATCTTCAAGTATTTATTACATATACCTCTTTGGTAAGTGATGCAGATTTACTAGGATTACAGTAAAGGAGTACCCTATCCAGAGCTTTGGACACTTCACAGTTGTCAGAAATTAAGAGTATGTGCGCTTGGTTTTTTAAGTTTCTTCAAGTTTAACATACTTACAATACAAACGTCGTACAACCTACCCCAAAAGAATTCCTGTTAACAAGCATACAACAGCAACTAGGCTCAGTGTATTTATCACACAACATCCATTCAGCGCAAGCCAGCAAACTATTCATCAGCTACTACTTCTTGGTGGCTCTGAAATCCACTACATGCTTGTCCTATCACTTCTATAGTGACCTTCTCAGGGCCACCAACAGTAACAACGTGCTGAACTTAGGGTACCTTTGTTTTCATCAGGTGCTGTTTTACAGTCTAACACAATGAAGTTTTTTTATATAATAACGATGATGCAAAGCAGCCAGAACGCAGCACAGCTAGGACTTCCCCTTGACTACAGTTCTATAAAAACAGGCTTCACTATGCAATCAGAAAACATAACCCTGAAAACAGCATACATCAAGCACCACGATACAAACCAAAAGACACGTCAAAAAATAACACCCGAGGGAACAGGAGGGGATTCTCCTTTGCAAATGTTTCAGGGACTTGTACATCATTATGCAATTTAAAAGCATAGAGTACTTGGAAAAAAAAACCTGTGCTACCTAGGAATTTTATAAACCTCAATTTTCTATAGTAGACATGATTTAACTTATGCTTTAATAATGCTTAAACAGCATAGGAGGGACTTTATTCTGGTTTTAGTCATGTGATGCACAAAACCACTAGACAAGGAATAGAGAAACAATTTTACTGTGTTCCAAGTTGGAGTCTCTCTTTACACATAGATCTTTGCTAGACCTGGAATTACCCATCTCTCTTCTAATACACAGGCACAGGCAGTAATTTGTAAGCTATCCTAAAGGGATCCCAGGAGCCCCTCATTACACAGCATGTCACTCTACAACTACCTTAGTGTCATACCTTAACAATAAAGAGCCTATGTTTTCACCAGGGATAGCCAAGACAGCATCCAAGTTGGCAATATAAATCAACACCATCCCACCAACTCTGAAATTACCTTTTGTCACTCTCAAGTCACTACCACACCATCACTCACCACTTTTGACAACAGCGTAAGCAAAAAGCTATATATCATTTTGCTTGTGTTACAAAGATCTCTCCCCCATACCCAAGCACCTTGACACTTTGAAGAAGGAACCTGATACTCAGCTAAAACCAGGGGGTATGCATAAATATATGTAACGCCTTTTGCCAATCCTCTAAAAATACATTAAAAATTGGTAAACGTAGTTTTTTAAAAATCAGTTTATGAATGCTGAAACTCAAACAAATAAGACGATCTGCACAACTTCTTGAGTGCAGGTGAGAAGCAGTACATGCTGGACAGCATGCCTGAGGACTGACCACATCTCTGTTCATCAGGAAACCACCTAGCTGTACATTCATACTACAGTGTTGGAGGGCGCATGAAAGGTGACTACTTAGCTGCAGTTCAGTAGTTAAACACTGTACTTCAGCTCTCAGCAGTGCCAAAGAGCACTGCTTACTTTGCAAAAAAGTTTCCTGTGCTCTGTATTATAAATCATTATAAATCAGAATTGTCAATAAAAAGCCAGAGGACAAGCACGTACATAGATACCAAAACAGCAGCTGGGCAGTAGAATCCCAGGGACCGGATTCAATAGTACAGACAGGGAAGAAAGAGGACACAGGCAGGCATGATGACTCTGTAATGCAGTAGGAATAAGAAAGGACTGCAAAGGAGACAAGGAGCTAAATGCCTTCAAGTGATGCTAGAGAGAATATACTACAGTGTGAAGAAGGACACTAGGAACATAAAGGATTGTGGAACTAGCACAGGAAGAAGGCAAAAGTGCAGTCAAATGTTCATCTTTAATGGCTCTCATGTCTGAGTCAAGTGCTTCCAGATCATATAAACAGCTAAAAATCCCTACGAAGGAGATGCTGTCCTCATTAAAGTGAGGACAAGTGAAAAATCTCTCACAGCCACTGATGCTGAGCAATCCTAGCCCAATTAGATTCTGGACTTCATTTAACATAAGGAGTCTCCGAAGTAGGCTGACAGAAGGCAGAGCCATAGAAATAATAAAATGGATAAGAAGTTTATGTTTGCTTCCAGAGCCCTTGCTCCATCCAACTCTTCTCCAGGGCCCCCTTCTGGTCCTAGCTCAGCAAAGTCTAAGATGGCTGCCAGCTCTCCCAGTCAGCATATTTTAAGCAGCTTTCCCTATGAAACAGGACAGGGAGCTGGCCCTCAATCTTCCACCAACATTTTTGATGGGTTAGCTGTCACATTAACCAATGTATCAAGAATACTCTAACCCAGGTAATACCATCCTTTGATCGCCCAGACACAAGAACCTAAAGGTAAGCTTGTCTCTCCCATTTTCTCAATACCAGCCCCTTCTTCTGTTAAGCAGTTTATTAGAGAAGGAGAGTACTGCCTTTTCGATCAAAGAAGCTTAAACTCTTCAGAGAAGCAGTGAAAAAAATGCTTGTAGGCAGCTGGTTAGGTACAGCAACAGTTTAAGTAAAGAGTGGGACAGAATAGGCAGGAAGAAAAAGGCACACTGGGTCCAAGTACCATGAAACACATGGGAGCGTGGATGAGTGGGGCAGCAGCAGGTCCCTGAGGACATGCACTACAATTGGACCAGTGCCCAAAGGAAACAACAGGAGATGGAGAAGTCATTTTGGGAAAAAAACTGAGTCAGAAGAAAGATTTATTCTCCCCATCCCCAAATCATGCATTTCCAAAGAATGGTAGGCATTCCCAACTTTTGCTAAGCTCCAGACATAAAACCACTAACAACGGAAGCATGGCATTCAACTTCGGATCAAATTAGAGCAATGTGCAAATGACAACCGCAAAAAACATACAACTCTTTCTAAAGACATCTCCTCAAAAAGGCTACTGCATGCGCTCACATTCTGACATCCTGAATCCTCAAAGTACCACAGCCTTGTAAAAACCTCTCACATCAGACAATGAAACTACAGTATTTAGTAAACATTTTGTATTCAGTAAGAGAAAAAAAGCATCCCAGAACTGGAAATGGAAGCATCAAAATTCACCATGCAGCAAGCTTCACATTCTTGCTTCAAAACTTTTTATGTTATAAACCAATGTGAAACATGAAAACCTAGGCAGCTAGATTTTTTTAATACCTGTGATAAGTCTTCTTAGCTAATTCAAAAAGAAACCCTCTATCATTATGAGGGTGATACATTTGGTTATATGGAACCTTAAGTTTTAACTTGGCATTTAGAATGAAAATATATCCCCCCCTCCCTCGTCAAGTAACAAATTTCAGAGACCTCTTCTCTATGTGAAGTATGTCAAATCTATTAATAGAGACAAAATATTTCGTAAATAGTGGCTTAGGTTGTCATGGAAATGCAATTCAGGCAGCACTTAAATTCTTGACGCTTTATTAGTGCTATTAGTATTAATACAGAGCAATGCAACTAGACCTACATCTCTGGATATGAGTAACATGATATGCTGTTTACTGACCAAGAATATCAATAAAAGTTCACCTGAGATTTTACTTATCATCCCTTACAAAAAAACAACCAAACAAAAACCCAAACAAAACACAAAAGCTCCACAAACCCAACATCTAATATCAGAAAATAATCTTTAATGCTTTTATTGTGTGAAAAACTTCCAACTTAAACCACTTAAATAAGACAGCATGGCACCACTCTTTAACTGCATACCCAACTACAGAATCTCCAAATCTACTAGATGTCAAGGTTCAGACATTAAGTGATATGTAAACTGACCTGGCTGAGATACTGCAGTAGCTGTAAACTGAGTAGCCCAAGGGGGATTCTTCTGTCCTCCAAACTGAGCCATGGTGAAAAGCAAAATCTCCTGGGTGTCTATCTTCTATAACTGCAATCTATTAAAATAAAGCGTAGCTAACAGTCTTTGACGCATACACCATCAGCCTATTGTAATTCTGGTAAAAAAAAGAAAAAAAAAAAAAGTGTTGAGAGATTATCTTTACACCTCTAAACCTGGTGGGCAACACGCATCAAAAGTGGGAAATACAGAAAGATGCAAGACAAGCTGTTCTGTTTTCCTAGGGCACGACCTCGACCCTCCCCTTCTTAACAATGGGACTACCAGTACTTAAACGCAAAAATTTATTGGAGTTTCCACGGAAGCCTAAGGGAAAGGTGACTCTGCAGAACGAAGAGTTTTCGTTATTATTTCTCGTTCAGGGCTACTGCTTGGCCGCCGCCGGGAAGCGCTGCCGGCAGATGCACAGCGCACGCTTTCGGCTTCCCTCCCCCGAACAAGAATAAATAAGTCAAACCACGCGAAGACGGAAGGGCCGCTCACCAGCCCCGCGGCTCGCCTCCGTCCCTGCCCCGCAACCATGGTTTTTAAAGTCGACTCTATCCTCCTCAACACCGCTATTCCCACCACACACACTCCGTTTTAGGGGCTGCGTTCAGGTTTCTTTCCCGTTTTCGCGCGTGGCCTCCAAAACCCAGCGTGAAGCCGCCGCCGCGGAGCGGAAAACACAGCACGAGAGAAATGAAAAGGGGAGGAGGCGGGCACCGGCCCTTCCTGCCGGCCCAGAGCGGCAGCAGCAAGCCACCTGC
>JAOEHX010047284.1:7459-23801 GCA_025448015.1 Bolborhynchus lineola | reverse complement strand
GAATGCTACTGCCCCCCGGACTTCCCTTCTGCCCTGTACTGCGACAGCCGCAACCTGCGCAAGGTCCCCATCATCCCTCCCCGCATCCACTACCTCTACCTCCAGAACAACTTCATCGACGACCTCCCAGAGGAGTCCTTCAGGAATGCCACGGGGCTGAAATGGGTCAACCTGGACAACAATCGCATCCGGAAGGTGGACAGGCGTGTGCTGGAGAAGCTGGAAAACCTCATCTTTCTCTACATGGAGAAGAACCAGCTCAAGGAGGTGCCTGCTTTCCTGCCGCCCAACCTGGAGCAGCTGCGTCTGAGCAGGAACCAGATCTCCAAGATCCCTGCTGGGGTCTTCAACAAGTTGGAGAACCTGGTGCTCTTGGATCTGCACCACAACAAGCTAAGCGATGGGGTCTTCAACAAAAACACCTTCAAAGGACTCAAGAACCTCATGCAACTCAACCTTGCCCACAACATCCTGAGGAAAATGCCTCCCGGGGTTCCCAATGCCATCCACCAGCTCTTCCTGGACAGGAACAACATCGAGGACATTCCCAGTGACTACTTCAAGGAGTTCCCCAACCTGGCATTCATCCGGCTCAACTACAACCAGATCTCTGACAAGGGGCTCCCCAAGAACTCCTTCAACCTCACCAACTTGCTGGTGTTGCACTTGGCCCACAACAAGCTCACCAACGTCCCCTTCATCAGCCCCAAGCTGGAGCACCTCTACCTGAACAACAACTCCATTGACAGTGAGTTGTGCTGCCTGGGGGGAGCAGATGGGCTTGAGGAGGGTGGCTTGTTGACAAAGGTCGTTTTCCACCCAGTGAGACCTGAACCCTTTAAAGGGGGATGTAGTGATGGGATGAGCTGGGAGCTCTTTGTAGGTGAATGAGGCCCAAAGGGGGATGAATATGCACAGGGCTGAGGTTTGGGGTGGTAGCTGAGGATCAGAGCTCAATTACTCCCTGGTCCTTGAAGGGCTTTTCTTGCTCATTGTCATGGACAGCTCTTCTTCGGGGGCACTTCACCATTTAAACAGTTACTTCCCCAGCAGGGCTCAGAAATAGGGATATTTAAAAAGGAGCCTCTGTGCACATATTTTAAGAACAGATGCCAAAATACGCAGTCAAGATGGTTAGAAATAACCCAGCTCCGCTCTCGAGCTGAGCCTCACGGAGGAAGGAACAGGGAGAACAAGGCTGGGATGGAGGTTGCCTTGGCAAAGCAGCCGGCGCCGTTTCACACCGTTCCAGGCGAAGCACCACAGTTTCATGCGAGAGGTGCTGGCCTGTGAAACGTGTAAACAGAGCTCGTACGATGGAGGAGAAGGCAGAGCCCCATTCCTGGCCACCCCAGATGTTCCTGCCACGCGAGGTCCAGCAGCCTGCTGTGCTGTCCATGGGGAAGCAGGAATGCGCTGCTCCTGCCAGAAACCCTCTGTGTGCACCAGGAAAAGCGTGCTGGGATCTGCCCTTTCTGGCTGTGAGGGGTGTATAGGGGCTGCAGGACCTGCTTGGGGCATTGCTGGCAGGATGCTGGTCCCCCCCAGTGCTGCTGTGTTTATTGTGTAGTGTTGGTGCGTGGATGCGAAGCATTCTGCTGCCAAAGAGGGGCTGTACAGCCACAGCACAGCTTCAGCTGAACATGAGCCAGGAAAGGACGAGCAAGCTCTGGACAGGCACCCACTGATAGTGCTGTGGGATGTGATGCCAAGGAGGGGAGCAAAACCCTCCCGAAGCCACATCCCTTCTCTCAGGGGATCGCTGTTCCCGGGGAATAATGATCCAGGGATGAATGTGTGGTCCAAAGCTGTTGATCTGCATTGTGTTTAACCAACACCAAACTGGAGCCAAGGGGGACCTTGGAGTGAAGGTGGTGATTGCTGCTGGTCACACACACCAGGACTCAGGTCCTGCTGGGGCTGCCCATGGAGAGGTGCCTGTGTGGCTATGCACATGGTGTCCCAGCTTTGCCTTCGCCTATTTTATCCAGTTTTTGTAAGGTTTTAGTGCCTGGAGCTGGGTTTATTTTCAATACAGCAAGCCCTGGGGTGAGGAGAAACACGTGGAAATCCAGAAGCAAGCAACGAGCTGGTTGCTGATGTTATCTCATGGTGCTGGAGCACGGTTCCTTGATGTTTTGTTGAGGGCTTAGGGCTGCTCGGCAGGTTTCATGTTTGAAACGATCCCTTTTTCCTCTCAAATGACACTGTATCTGTCACAGTGCTGTGGCTGAATATGACCTACTTCATTTCAAAAGCAGGATTTTCCTCTCACTGGAACTGCGCTGTTTTCTGGAAGAGGCTGAGAATCCCCCCCTTGCTAGCAAAGCAACCCCATTTTGGGGCTCAGCAGGCAGGCAGAGAGGGGGTCTCAAGCATCCCTCTCTGCATTCCCTTTCCTCTAACCCACATCCCGCTTTTCCTCTCCCCGCTGCAGAAATCAACGGGACTCAGATCTGCCCCACCTCGCTGATGTCCATCCAGGACTTCTCACCCTCCGACCTGGACAGTGTGCCCCGGCTCCGGTACCTGCGGCTGGATGGGAACCTCCTGAAACCACCCATCCCCTTGGATCTGATGATGTGCTTCCGCCTCCTGCAGTCCGTGGTGTTCTAGCCCTGCCCAGCAGCGCGGCTCTCCCAGGACTTGGCTTTGCACAGAGACTGAACCCACGTCCATGTTTGAGACGTGGGACCCTCTTTGCCTCCCCCTCCTTCTGCTCACATCCCACCTCCATCCCTCCTCCCTTCCCCTCTTTCCCCCCTGCAGTGCACACGTGGTATGTGCATCTTGGGGACCACAGTGTGCGGGACGGCACTGTGTTACAGCAGCCACCCCAGGTCACAGCATCAGCCCGGGGGGGCTGCCACGCTCACCCCAGCTCCCCGCTTGTGATCTCTGCCTTCTCTGCCCTCACCCAGGCCAGGCCGGAGGCTGCTCTGCCTCTCCCCTTCCACCCAGCAGAGTTTTAGGAGATTGCATTGGGCCCAAGCCTAAAGCATCTCTGGATGGAGCTGATGGGGAAGCCCAGGGCCCACCTCGCTGCAGGACTTGGGTCACACCATGTCTCCAGGATGCGTACAGAGAGCCTGTGATGTCCCTCGGGAGTGATGGAGGTGGAGCAGCTGGGCTGGTGTGCCAAGGGTGCAGGGGTACAGGGTGAAGCCAGCGGGTGGCTGGAGGAGCAGGATATGAGCAGGTAGAGTGTGGCTGGTCTGGTGAGGACACCTCATGGCCATGTCAGGGCCCCAGGCAAGGGACACACTGGGGGGTCTTTGCCCTTGGCTCTAGGAGTTGTTCCCTCCCAGTGGTGTGGCTTTGACAGGAGGGAGTGGGGAGGGTGCCTGGCCCCTGCGCTGGAGCTGGGCTC
Source organism: Bolborhynchus lineola (assembly GCA_025448015.1). NCBI lineage: Eukaryota > Metazoa > Chordata > Aves > Psittaciformes > Psittacidae > Bolborhynchus > Bolborhynchus lineola. Next base: position 20,431 of record JAOEHX010047284.1, on the reverse strand, counting down.
TGCTGCGCCCTGGATGGGTTGCACCTTCCCCGCAGCAACACAACCACAAACCCTCCTTTGCAAAGCAGCCTCTTCCCCAGCTTCCATCCCAGCAGCATCATTCCATGGTGCTGCAGCTCCCTCCCAGCATCCTGCATCCTCCCATGTAGAGATGCAGGACTCGGTGCATCGGCTGCCAGGTAAACCCTGCACAGGACCCAGTGCCTGTGGGATCTCCATGCCAGTGAGCTCCCCTGGGCATGGGGCCCATAGGCAGGGCAGAGCCAGTAGCTCCACACTGATGCCAGCAGGACATGTTTAGGTACTCAAAGGCTGATGCGGGTGTAAGCCTGGGGCTGGGATAACCAGTAAGACCTCTGCTTCTCCTGCTGTTCCCTCCTTGATTCCCACCTCCTGGAAGTTTTATTCTCAGTTGCTTTCTTGAACCAAACACGTGAATGGTTTTGCCTCTTTGGTTAGAAAGAAAAAAAGGAAAGAAAAAGAAAAGGGAAGAAAGATTCTTTTGGAAAAGCTGTGTTTTATCCTCCCTGTTTCACATGTATCGCTTCCCTCTTTGATAGCTGTGCTGCATATATAGGGTGTCCGGGTTTAGGGGGGGGTTGGTCTCTCTTTTTTCTTCCTGATTCTCAGGATTTAGATTTAAGGCCAAGCATTAAAGGGGAAAGAAAAAAGAATCCAATTGAAACAAATATTAAAGCAGCAAACCAAAGACACCAGCTTGGTACCTCCTTTGTGTTCAGCCACCCTTCTCTGAGACAGGCACGGACGGGCACCGTGTCCTGCTCCTTGGGACTGGGATGGGGATGCTCCCTGCAGCCTGGGGATGCACTGGCTGTGAGCCCTGAACCATGCAAGGTTTATTCACCCCCCTGTGCTAATTCAGCCTTATTTTCCCACGAGCAAATCCTCTTCCAAATCTTCCTCCTGTGGGCTTTGTTGGGTTCGACAGGTTTCAACCTTAAACCCGGAGACCCTATGTATATATTTATATATAATGTGTATATATACTGGTAGACTGTACAGATATAGCTAGAGACATATGTAGTTCTCGACTGATTTCAACTTAATGGTATTTTCACTCCTACTCTCTGCAGCAGTGAAAATAAAACGATTCACAAGGGACCCAGCACCATGGTCGGACCTGCCTCCCTCTGGTCCACCCTCATCCTCCTCACTGTGGGAGCTGCCCCTTCACTCAGGACCACATTTCTTCTCTTGGGTACAACCTTCCCAACAGTTTGAGCTTGGGAGACCCTGGGAGTCCCTGCAGTGGGAGGGCTCTGGGGCTGTTTGTGGGGTGCCCTTGCCTGAAGTGATGCTGAGTTGGACTCACAAGCAGCAGCGTGGCTGCAGAGTGCTGCTCGTGGGCACCTTGTGGAGCTCCTGTCTGTCTTAATGAGCACATCTGCTAATGAAAATGAGCCTGACAGACAGCTGCAGCTCCCTGGGCTGTGCCTGCAGCTAATGGGCATTATTGTCCCTGCAAGGCAGCTGATGTCTGTGTGGGATAAATGAACTTGGGCTGATCCATTCCCCCATCACCTTCATGCACCCAGAGAAGCTGGACCACTACCCCCAAGGTGAGTGTGCCCTGGGGGAGCAGCATGGAGGAGCTCCAGTGCACGCAGAGGGGCAGGAGGCATCTCTCCCACCCGCAGCACCCATCCCCAGGGCTCGTTATCACACGAGCAGAATGGATGTAGGCAGCTCCTTCTCCTCCTGCCCATCGCTGCAGCTTCGGAGCTCTCCTCTTGCTGCTGAACATGAATCACGAGCAGAGAGGGAGGGCGGCCGTGGGCTGGGTGCGAACGCAGGGGCTGCAGCGTGGGGCTGCTCACGGGAGCAGGAGGGGATGCGTATCTGTGTGGATGCACAGAGCAGGCAGCGAGCAGCCCTTCTGCGCTCGTGCTGGAGATGAAAACCTCCCCGTTTGGGACTTGGGGGGTGAATTGTGCCCTCCAGGGTGTGCATTCACTGCCTGCCCCTCTGGGTAAGGCAGCCCTGGGTCCCTGGGGAGCTGAGCGCTGCAAAGGGGGGTTCAATCCTTCTCCCTGTACAGTTCCTGCACCACTATGGGAGGGGGACCTGAGAAGCTCTCCACTTGCTGTGTGTCATGGGGAAGGCTGGGGGCTGAGTGGGGCTGCTGGCATGGGTACCAAAGGTGGATGCTGATCTTCCCAAGGTTGGAAAAGGGGGACGTAGGCTGCATATGGTGGGAGGCAGTTTCAAGCAGGATGAGTGACTGCTGAAGTCACACTCTCCCCAAATCACTGATGACCCCCAACCCACTCTTGGGTGCCTGAGCAGGGTTTGCACTGGTGATGCTGCGGGTGTAGGCATTCACTGCTGCCTCTGGGGACAAGTGGGTGCAAGGATGGGCACCGGCTGCTTCTGTAGGGGAGTAAAACCGCTGCCCCTGGGCCCCCTGTACAGCAGTTTCCCCTATGTTGTGCTCCTGAGCAGGAGCTCCCCGATCTCCCCTCATCCTATGTCCCCTCCTGCCATGCTGGACCAAAGGCCCCAGTGAAGGGGGACTTTGCAGTGGACCCTGAACCCACACTCCTCCAAGGAGCAGAGAGAGCTCAGCTGTAACTGCCACATCTCCTCCATCACTGCGCCTGCCCTGCCACCTAATGAGGGCCTTAATGAAGATTAGTGGTGACCCCTTGCTCTGCTCCATGCCGAGCAAGGTGGGGAGATGCTGGGGGATGAGGGGGCTGTGGGTCCATGGCCAAGACCCGCGCTTGTGGGGGGCCGTAGGGTGTCCCCGTCTGCCCAGTGAGCACCAGCAGATGGGTGCTGCATCTCTATGGGTGGGTGAGTGCGTGGGCTTCAATGTGCCTGCGGGAGAGAAGAACATTTTCACGGTGGTGGGTGACTCTGTGTGTGTGCACCAGGCTGCCCAGCACCGCGAGCAGCCCTTGGGGCTGCAGTGCACACCCTGCCCCACATCCCAGCCCCACAGGACACATCCCTGGCAAGGACATCCCCCCCTTATCCCCTCCAGGGGATGAAGCTCCCCTCGGGTTGAGCTTTACATAGAACCATGGAACGTTTGGGTTGGAAACGACCTGAAGATCATCCAGTTCCAACCCCCTGCTGCGGGCTGGAATGCCTCACACTTGACCATGTCACCCAAGGCTCTGTCCAACCTGGCCTTGAACACTGCCAGGGACGGGGCATTTACCGCCTCTTTGGGCAGCCTGCTCCTCACCATGGGGTATCACACATGGCAGGTATCCATCTGCCCCAGTGCCCCCACACAGAGAGAGATGGGGTCATCCCCATCTGGAAAAGTGCTGCCTTGGTGGGACCTGGGCTGGTTGTGGTAGGGATGAAGCTGGATCTGAGGCCTCTGCCCAGGGCTGTATCCCCATTGCCTGTGGGGAGGGGGCACAGCAGAGAGACAGGATTCCTGGGGTCGCTTCTGCTTGCCCAGCACCCAACCTCACCCACTGAGGGTCCAGAGCAGGACCCCGATCCCCACATCACCTCTGGACCCTCTCCCCAGCTGCTGGAGGCTGGGAAAGCCGGGAAGCGCGGGGCCTCTCCTTCCCAGCTGCCCAGCCAAGCGTGAAATGGGCTGAAAAGAAAAGGGCTGGTGACGTTCCCGGGGCAGAGGCCGTTTGTCCCCCGCTGCAGCCCCTGCGCGGTGCTGGTTCTGCCTCCCCGTCCCTCTTTGCTCCCGTTTCAGAGCACCTGGCCCCATCCTGATGGGTGCTGCTGGTCCTGCTGGAGCCTGCCGGGGCCGTGGTCCCACTGCTGTGGCTGGATGCAGGATGCGGATGCTGGCCTTGCTGTGCATCGCCAGCCTGGGCGGGGGCGCAGCTTGGGCTGTGCCAGTCAAGGAGGAGAGGAGGAAGGCAGAGGAGCTGAAGGATGATCTTGAACTCTACGACCCGGATAACTATGACCTGACATTGGACAACTACGGTGAGATCATTGACCTGAGCAACTATGAGGAGCTCTACGACTACGGTGACTTTGCTCCAAAGGTGAGGCGGACACAGGGCAGTCCTTCCCTGGATGCATCCCAAGAAAGGGGCTTGTCCAAGGGATGGAGAATCAGTTTCTTCCACAACCCTACAAGCCCTGGAAGCTTTTCCACTGCTGTTGCTGTGTCTGCAGGTCGAGGTTGGGACCCTGGCTCCTCGCCCCAAGAACCCCATGGCTCTCCCAACCCTGGGTGCTGTGGCTGAGCCCATGAAGCCGCATCCTCTGAGCCCCCCAGCACCCATCCGTGCGCAGGGTGAGTGGAGCCCGGGGCACAACACAAAGGTGGGGTTTGGTTCCAATGGGATGCAGCCACACATCCCTGGGTGCTCTGGAGCAAAGGGAGCAAATCCTTTTGCCCCCAGCACACAGAAGCTGTTATTTGGCCACAGAAGCTGTGGCAGCCCCATCCCTGGCAGTGTTCAAGGCCAGGATGGAAAGGGCTTGGGGCAACCTGCTCTAGTGGAAGGTGTCCCTGCCCATGGCAGGGGGTTTAAGGTCCCTTCCAACCCAAACCAGTCTGTGATTCTATGGTTTGCTCTGCCCAGGCAGCGAGGTGATGGGGTAAATGTTATCAGGAAAGCTGCAGTGAGCCATTTCTGGGAAACAAGAGCTCCAGCAGCAACACTTTAATGAGCAGAGGCATTGCAACAGTCGGACAGAGTAGCAATTACATTAGTGACAATTAAAAGCCTGTAGCGAGGGATAAATATCTTCATTCACTCTCTGTCACTCTGGACTGGGACAAATTAAGTGGGAGGCAAAGGGAAATTGTTGCCTTGCTGCTTTGAACTCCTCCACTAATGGATGCTGCCTCTCACCGAGGCTGGGAAGAGGAGGGGGAGCCTAGGGAGGGGGGAGACACGGCTTCACCCCTCCTGCCACCCTGCTGGGACCCCCACACATCCCAGACACGTGTTCTGATGGATGCAGAAGTGTTTTCCTTTTGTTCTGTTTCCTTCTGTACCAAAACTCAGGGGGCTGAGTGAGCCCTGGGTACCACACTGCTGTGTTTGGCATCCTCATCTCTCCCCTTCTCCCATGGGAAGCATTTGGCTCTGAGCAGCTTCATCATTCCTTAGCAGCACCCTTGGCTGGGAATGTCTGTCCCTTGGTGAGGTGCCCTTGGCTGGTGAAGGTGCTGGGGCTAAAGACTTGGTGTCCCCACAGCATAGCACATCCTCCCGTCTCCCTGCGTGATGGGGGGCTCTGGGGGTGCTGTGCCCTGCCAAGAGCTGCCTCTGCACCCCCAGGCCTTCCCAGCTGCCTTCTCTGCCTGTGCATTGGCACCTCCGTCTACTGTGACGATGCCGACCTAGAGCACATCCCATTGCTGCCACCAGAGACCACCTACCTCTATGCCCGCTTCAACCGCATCGGTGCAATCCGGGCCAGCGACTTCACCGGGCTCAGTACGTCAGGCGAGGGAAGGGGGAATGAGTGCTTCCTCGTGGCTCCCTTTTCATCTCCTCCCTCCTGTCCCAGCAGAGAAGCTGAAGCGAATAGACCTGAGCAGCAACTTCATCTCCTGGGTGGATGCGGACGCCTTCCATCACCTTTCCAGCCTGCAGGAGCTCCTCCTGCCCGAGAACCGCCTGACGGCACTGCCTGAGCTGCCCCGCAGCATCATCCGCGTGGATGCTCGGCTCAACAGGATCCCCAGCGCCGGCCTCCGGCACGAAGCCTTCAGGGTGTGTGAATCCATGGCTTTGCCCATGCCAAGGGGTGGCAGGGATGGTGCTGAGGGCCAGGGCATGGTTTCATCTCTCCCCTCTTCCTGCAGGACCTGAAGCAGTTGCAGTTTCTCCATCTATCTGATAACCAGCTGGACTATATCCCAGTGCCCCTGCCCCAGAGCCTGCGCTCCCTGCATCTCCAGGTGAGATGAGCCTGGGACCATGTCTAGCAAAGCCCATCACCTCATCCTTATCATCTTCTTCCTCCCCTCCTATCCCTTTAAATCTGATTGTGCCCTTTGCCACCCTGGCCAGAACAACAACATCCAGACGATGCACGAGGACACGTTCTGTGACAGCCAGGACCACAGCCAGATCCGCAGGGCGCTGGAGGACATCCGCCTCGACGGCAACCCCATCAACCTCAGCCTCTTCCCCAATGCCTATTTCTGCCTGCCCCGCCTGCCCACCGGACGCTTTTCCTGAGCCCCATGGTCCCAATGGGGAGAATTCCCAGGCCCACAGTGCCCCCAACCCAAACCCTTCTGCCCCATGTTGGGGTTAAGGCACATGCACTTAACCCCAGTGTGAGCTGAGCCTCCATGGACTCAGCTCTGGTGCAAATGGAGCAGGGGATAAGCAGCTCTAATAAAGCAAAGGCTTTAAAAACGCATTCAGTGTTGGGTTCTCATCCAGCCCAGCAAAGATGGGACTTCCCTGTGTTCTGCTTCCTCGTAGGGCCTTGGGAAGACCCCTCTGTGTCTGCTTTCAAGGTTTCCTGGGCAGTGATTGGGATCTGCATCGCTCCAGATGCTTTGCCCACATCAGGTTTGACCTGTGCTGTCCCCTCAGTGGTCCCCAGGTCCCTCAGGGGTGTGTGTGGCTCTGGAGCAGCGTTGGGCACCCAGATGTGAGCTGTGGCACTGCTGGGCTGTCCCCATGTGCTCCAAAAGAGGATGCGATAGGAAACCTCAGCACAGGGCAGCTGAAGTCCTCCATCACCCCAAACCTGCTGCATCCCATGGACATGCTCTGCAGGGATCCCAAAGGGACCTGGCACCCAGTGGGGGTCTCCAAGTGTGAGCTCTGTCTGGGGAGAGGATGCCCCTGTGTTTAGATCCCTGGGTTTGGGTCTACTTCAGGAGGAGGGAAACCCTGGAGCAGCACTGGAGCCTGTGAGCCAAACAGCCCCATATCCAGCACGAAAGGATCCCTTGGAGGGAATCAGAACATCTCAAACCATCCCAGCTTCCAGCACCTGCCAAGAGCTGCCCAGTGGTGAGATATTTTAGATGTAATGCATTCATCCTCTCTATTTTTCTACCCCTGTCACAAACACGCACGAGGGATGACACATCCCCGGAGAATCCAGCATCCCCAACTGCAACCACTGAGCTCAGCCCACATCCTCCAGGCCCGGGGCTGCAAACTGAGGTGGCTGGAGAAAACCTCACAAGAAGATCCAGCTTCTCCTCCCCGGGCTGCGGACGCTGCTGGATGCTCCTCCCTGAGTGTGTGTGCACCGCCAGCATCCCCTCACCTCTCTTTGCCATGCAAACCCCAGCTCAGACATGGATTATGTTGATGCAAAAGCCTTGGTAAATGGGGATCTGGAGCTATTCCAGCCTTGCCTTTCAGGTTAAACCACCAGGATTTATTACCACTGTTGTCATCCTTGAAACAGCTCTATCTCTCCCTCCTCTCTGTCTATGCCCGTATCCTTCCTCCTTCCCCATCTATCCTGGCACCTTTGCACTATCCTTTATCCCCCGTGAGCTCATCTGCTCCGGTGGGATGAAAGATCGCTGCAAGCCAGGCTCCAACGGGATGGAATTGGCCAACTTTTCCCACCAGCAAACCCTGGTCCTTCGCATTCATCCCACTAGATGGCAAGGCAGAGTGTTTGGGAATGCCTGACCTCAGCTTGGGACTGCAAACTCACTCTCTGCTCTTGATCCAGCTCCCTCCTGGGGTGGTTTGGGGCAAGTCCGTGCAGCTGGGGAATAGCCCAGGTGCTTCGTGTTGGAAGAGGAAGGATTAAAAGGAGCTGCACAGGGGAGAAGGGTGTGCGTGCTTCATTGCAGCAAGGTAGGTGGAGGGGTGGCACTGGGGGATATGGGGCTGCTGGCTTTGCAGAGACCAGACTTGGCTCAGAGAAATGGGGGTTACTGGGGCTCAGCCCCCTCATTCTGTTGGTGCAGTTATTGCCTTGGATCTCATGTTCTTGCTGCTGCTTTGGTGGAGGAAAGAAACCCGTGTCTGTCCTTACAGTGTGGTGCAGGCAACAGCCCTCTTCTGCCACTACCCCGTGGCCCTTTCCCACCCTACTGAAATGCCCCTGTCCTCACTGTGGGGTTGGACTGTCCCCAGGCACCCCAGGGTGGCTGAATGGATCCTGTCCTGGGGCGGGGAGGATGCAGTGGCCCCGGGCATTGTAGCCAGAGGGACAGTCCTGCCCCAGTGCAGCCTGGCTTGGTGGCATGTCCGAGACCTTGCTGCCCTGTGTCCCTTTGGCTGTGGGTATCTGGGAGCCCTGGCTCCTCCCCATCCTTTGATGCCTGCTCAGCACCAAGGTTCACAAGGGGCAGGGTCACCTCCTGCCTTTGAGGACCAGCAAGCATCTGGAGCCATGCCTGTAGCACAGCCTGCCCTATGCATGGATGTATGTTTGGGGCTGCACATCCCTGCCCACAAACATCCCAGCATTGGGACCAGCAGAACTGTGGTGGCACATGGGGCCACGCAGGAGGAGGGGATGGAACAGAGCACCTGGAGGCAGGATTAGTGCTGGAGCTGTGTTAGAAGCCAGGAGCTGGAGCTGCGCAAAGGCAAAACCTTGCTCTGATCTCGGGAGCGTTTGCTGAGTACTACAGGAGCTGTGGATCTCTGATGGGAATGGCAGCCCCACGGCTGATGTGGGACATAAAGAGCAGCCCTGGTTAGGGGGGATGTATGAGATAGGCTCCCACTTTAGGGGCGGACAGGGAGGAGCAGAGTAACTCCAGACACCACCATCTTCCCCCCTCAGCACGCTCCATGCAGGGCTCCTGTCCCTCTCATTCCTCTCCATCCCTGGCATCTCCGTGTGTCGCTGCTGCCGCTCTCCTCGCTCTGCTCTGCTGCTCAAGGTCACCTTCCCCGGGTTTTCACACATTGATTGCCTGGCTCGAGCAGCACACGTCTGCCTCGCTGAGCTGCTCCCGCGCCAGCTCAGCATCTTGCTGCTCTCTGGGAGAAGCGTCTCCATATGGGCTCCCCCCCATCCTCCCTCCTGCTCTCCCCATCCGTGTTCCTCTCCCAGCCCCAGCCGGGCAATCATGAAGGGCTGGGAAAGCCTTCGAGGCCCAGGGAGCAGCAGCCTTTGCCCTCCTTTGTCTCATGGGGAGCTTGAAATGAGCACGTTCCTCCCCTTGGGTTCATTTAGGAGTCGGGACAATGTGTGGCATCCTTGCAGGGCCTCTGCCTGCCTGGGAGCTGCCTCCATCCCCTTTTGCTTGAGCTTCCTCCTGCAGCTCCTTAATCCCCATGGGAAAAGAGCATCGCTGTGCCCACACCTCTCCCTGCTCCCACCTCCTCACCCAGATTTCCTCCTTGCTCTCCCACCAGCACGACCAGGAGCAGCCTCTGCCATGCAAGACCACATCCCTGGGCACAGAGCCACCCCTTTCTGTCCCCCAGCTGTAACCAGGGCACGTAACCAGTGGGTCTGTTGGTCAAGTGTGCCATCAGTGCAGGACGGAAAGGGGCCACCGAGCTGTGGATGCTGAGGAGCTCCTGGCCTCCTCTGGGCTAGCAAATACCCTTAACGCTGCTGGGAAGGGAGCTCCATGGCCCGGCTCCCTGAGCGAATGAGGCATGGCTGGTAACAGCTTTATTTATAGCACTTCCCTGCTGCTGGCTCCAAGCTCTGGGTTGTGCTGGGTGAGAGACAGCTCAGGGCTGGACCTCTCAGGTCCAATGTGTCCCTCTCCCTGTCCCCAAACTGGGACCAGAAACTCATTTTCCTGCCTATATATACACATCTGGAGAATCCGCAACCAGCGCCTGAGGGTTGAACATCTCTAACACCAATGGATTCAGTCACAGTTTAGAGCTGCCCTTCTTTTTCCTGAAGGATCCCAGTGCTGGGATTCATTAGATGGGAGCTGCCAGGGCTCTGGAGATGAAAGTGCTGCTCATGAATGATCAGTGGGGTGCAGACAGCTGCCTGGGCCCCTGCAGGGAAGCTCAACAATAGAAATGGGAAGCGGGGGGTGGACCTGCTTGGGCTTCTCCTCTCCCCATTTTCCACTTCACCACTGGTGGGGGAGAAAACAAGGAGGAGGGAAAACACAGCAGAAGGAAGAGACAGGAGGAGAGAAGACATTCCCTTCCCTCCTCCCAAGGTGTGAAGGTTGAAGCTTAAAAATACCCTGTAGGAAAGCAGCCCCTTCCCCGCAGCGCGTGCTGGGGCTCCGCGGGCAGCACCCCGGGGCTTCCCCGGCTTTCCTCCTCCATGCTCCGGAGCAAATGGGATTCCTCCCCACGAGCTGCTCTGGGGCGGGAGATGCGACCGGGATGCAGCTATTCATAGCAGCGCTGTGTTCGAGCCCTGATGCATGGGAAAGGTTCCTGTCCTCCCCCCGCAGGGAGCTCAGAGGGGGCTGGTTCTGGGGTGGAGGCTGGGGAGGGGGGATGGAGCCAGGGATGCAGGGGCTTTAATGGAACCGTCTTTCCCAAGGGGATGGGGCTGGTCTGGAGGGTGCTCAAGCCCATGTGAGTGATGTCCCTGTTGAAAGGTGCTTGGGGTATTCCCAAAATAGGGGAGTTCCCCCCTATTCTCCCCTGAGCAGTCCTGACCTGTTGCTGCAGGGGGAAGGATTGTTCCAGCATCACTTCCAAGGTGACTCTGGTCCTGCCTCATCTTCCATTCTCTGAATGTGCCAAACTATCTGACCAGGAGGAGATGATGGGATGCAGGAAAATGCCACCAAGTTTGGCCCTGCCGTACTGTAAGTCAGGCTTTTCCAGGGCTGCTTGGACAAGGACCAGTGTCCTGCTGGGAATGTGGGCCTTCCCCAGCAAGGATTCATTCCCCAGCTCAGGGCTTCATGGAATGGCTGGAAGGGAACTTAAAGCTCATCCAGTTCCAGTCCCTGCACAGGCAAGGACACCTTCCACTACAGCAGCTTGCTCCGTGCCTTGTTCAACCTGGCACTGGTTTAAGGGGAGATGGATGCTTGAGGAAGAGCTTGGTGCAGCAGCAGCCACTATGGTAGTGTGTGGTGGGCCCCAAACAGCAGCAGGAGGAGGAGGAGAAGAGCTGGGCTTGGTGTTCCTGATTGATCGCCATCATTTAAAATAACCAGCCTGGATCTTCCATTTCTGTAGGATGTGGAAAACCTGGAGAGAGGGGGAAGAGAGAAACAGCTTTGAGAGGGAGCGAGTGCGAGCATCGCTAATTTATGATCAGAGAAAGAGATGCTGGAGCTTGAAGATTCCAGGGAAGGGACGTGGTGTTCAGCTGATGAGAAAGCTCCTCTATTGGGGGACTCTGGGGCTTCCCCAATGTACAAATGGCAGGAGTGCAGAATGTAGGAGTCTGGGGTAATTATTCCTGCCTCTCACCCTCCGGTGCTTTCAGCTTTCCCTTGTCTCCCTGCTGAAGATCCAAAGCCATCCCTGCCCATGCAAGGCACTTGCCTGCGGGGCTTGGGGCTTGCTGCCCCCCAGGAGCTGCCTTTTTGCTGTCTTTTCCCATCGCTGCTGGGTAGGGACCATGAGATGTTGCTTCCTACAATCACGTTTGCACCCTGGCAAGGAGGAGGCAGGCAGAGCAGGGTAGGGAGGATTTGGGTGTCCACTTCACCCTTGCAGATGGCAGGACCCCTTTGGGTAGTTAAGACCCACAAGAAGAGCCCCTGTGTCCATTCCTGGGACAGGTGATGTGTGGATGGAAGTTGGGGGGATGCTGGGATGCATCCAGCCCAGTTTCCGTGCCACGGTGGTGAGGTAATTGAGGTTTTACTACAGTGGGCCGTGGATAGCTTTTCTAAGCATCATCTCCTAATGCTTCCCTGAAGAGCCAAGCAGGGCACATTAGGAATCAATGCACATCGCAAATGGACTGCCTGTGCGCTATCCTCCACCTTCCCCTGCTCCCTGCCTGTCTCCATCCTTTCCCCCTCCCTAGCACGGCCAGACCTGTGCTCCCCTATTCCCTGGTCCCACAGGGATGCAGCAGCCGGGCACTGATTGCAGCGGGTGACGAGCGTCTGTGTGGACCAGCCGAGCAGAGAGGGGAAAAATGACCCCAGCGAGAGCAGGGATGGGCTCTGCATCTCAAGTGGCTTCCCAGGAGATGCCAGACGGTCCCTCCTGTGAGGGCCAGGGAGCTGTCACCTCCTGTCTGCGGATGGGATGTAATGGCTGTGATGGCACAGCGAGCTCAGCTTCAGAAGGTGAAGGGAGTTGGAAAGTGATTGCTTCTGTGTGGAGCAGCAGTGAGGCTCACAGTGGAACAGCCCCAGTGTAGGCTTTGCTCCATTAGCAGGTGTTACCCTGATTTACCCCTTTGATAAAGGAGAATCAGATCCTGAAAGGGCTCTGAAATGTGCTGTCACCACCCAGCCCTGGTCCTCTCGCCCCCAGCTCTGAGAGCTGGTGGCAAAGAAGGGATGAGGTCTCTGTGAGGGGAAACTGAGGCACAGAGTGGAAGAGCATCTCTCAGGGCCTGAGTGAGCCATGGGGGAGGACACAAGTCCCTTGTGCTCCTCCCTGGCCTCGGTTTTCCCCTACCCAGGAAATCACTCCCACTGTGCCATGGCTCAGCACAGGGATAGAGAGCCCTGCAGGGGGATGTGGGGATGCTGGAGTCCTCTATGGGAGGGTAATGGTGGGGGCTGTGGAGCAGGGATGGGGTGACCTTAGTCAGGGTCCTATTCAGCATCTTTTGCCTGCTCAAACACAAACTATTCCATTTCCCTGCAAACCTCCTGCCTGGATCCACGCTGCCCTGGATGTGCGGAAGAGACGGGACACGTGTGCTGGTGGCAGGGATAAAGGGATGCTTTGGATGGATGGACAAGGATACAGCACCTCTCAGGTAAGTGGGTGGAGAAGGAGCAGAGGCCTCCAGCAGGTCATTGGGTGGCTTTGCCAAGGTGGGGCTGGGTTTGCCTTTCCCTGGCACACCGCTGCTGGCACTGGGATCCGATGGATGCTCCCACTGGATGCCTGGATCTGATGGGATGCTCCCACGGCTCCACCAATGAAACCTGCATGAGACCATGTGCAGAGATCAGTGCTTGGGCTTATTAATGAA